>OMKQ01068576.1:0-24823 GCA_900302335.1 Phycis phycis | reverse complement strand
TGTGCCCCTGCCACACACAATGTATCTGCACAACCCTGTAAAGATATTTATCAAATGTATTTATCTAAATAAAATAAAGAGTAAAAATATGTTTAACTCTTTTTGCCTGTAGTTTGCCTGCTCCTTAGCAGGCATGTATTTAACGTTTGAGAGAGTTGATCATGATGAGGAAGTGGCTGCCTTTGTCATCTAAAACCAAGAGTGTGAAATACGTCTTACAATTCATCAGAAAACAGCGTCATCTGGAGGTCATTGGATGTATTGGGAATATCTCAGTTCAAACACATTTCAAGCATAACCTCCTTGGCTCAAGAGCTTCAGATCTCCGAAGCCAAAGACCTCTGCCTCAGCAGATCCTGACTCCTGAGTCCTTCCACAGCTTCTGATGACTGCCCGTTCCTCTCTGATCTGACCTTGCTTGCCAGGGAGACGTTCAGGTCTTGTCATGCAGCACCTCCCTTGTGCGCGCCTTCTAGTTTAACATCAGAGCGCCGTCTCAACAAATACCTTGACAAAACAAAACTGTGTGGTTGAACTTCAACGTTTATTCTACTGTCATTGTTTTTCTGCATTTTGTAACTGACAAGTATTTTAAAGATTAAAGAGTCCCTATATATAATTTCAAGGTGAATACAATTTCTATATGTAATGGTATTAATGAACTGTATTAAAGAATATCAATCGTTGCAGCTTTTACTGGACTACTGACTTTGCACGTCCCACAGCTGTTGAACCCTTCATGGAAACGGTTGGCCTTCACGCTACACGCTTACTTGAACGTGACCGATCTTGGCAGTGGACCCTTTTCCCAGAGGCACCATCGAAGGACAAACACGGGTGTTGTTCCCAGCACTGGGTCTGCTGCTTTTATGTGCAAGGCCCCGAAACTGAATACCTCAGTAGTTCAGTCTATTATCCGCACCCAGGTACATTAAAAGAGCAGACTATAATTAGTGTTATGACACCTGTTTGTCCTATGTTGGTGCTTCTGTGAAAAGGGTCTTGTAAAGTTATTAGGCAGGGCTTGCACAACCAGTGCAAGAATGTGGTGGATTTGAATACATCAGAGGCCTTGCTTCCCGTTCCTTTAGTGTTTTTATGTCCTTGGTCTGCTAAGTTACAAAGCTGAGAGTCCACGCCTAAGGGAGTTAAACAAGAAAGTGCCACTCCTGCCTGAAAAAAAAGAAGCTTGTTTTGCGGTCAGCCTTTCCTTCCTACTTGGTCCTCCTAGAGGACCACACAGCCAGGAGCTCGGTTTTATTAGCGCCATGTCGAGAAGAGGCTGCTGTCGTCAGTGGGAAGGCAGATCCCCTTTGTATGGACGTCGAAAGACGAGGTGAAGAATCGGGTTCATTTTTACTGTCCCCTTCATATTGCGGATTCAGTGTAAAACACATAATGTAGCTACTACCAAGTGTCTACCTAACGTTATAGTGTTTTAATGTTTTGGTTAATCAGCTGTAGGCCTCGGCTAACTTGCTACACAGTGACGTCTTGTGTTCGAATGGTTTCTAATCAGCTGTAGGCCCACCATCACCTAAAATTGTGCAGACGGTTTTCCAATCACAAGATGTTGAACATGGTTGAAGTGGGGAGTTTGTGATTTCATAAGCTGTAATGTTACGGCCGCAATACTCTTGTTTACCATGCTCTGACCCACTGTTCTTTCAGTTTGTGTCTTTTACTCAGCTGTGTTACATGGAAGCTGTTATCTATATATTCAACAGTGTAGCTTTTTAATTAAATATACATAACAAAATACTGAATATTTCCAATAATTATGGACACCTTATATATGTACATGGTAGGTGTAGTACTTTCTTTAAAAACACAACTTGACTGCAACATTTTACACATTAGGTGGATTACCTAATGTGGCCACTGGCCACCTCTGATGAGGTGTTTGGGGACCCTTAGTGATTTGTTGAGGAGTTTAACAATCATCAAACCAGTCATGGGCGTGGCAGCCAAGTGTGAGGGACCCTCATAGGAGGTCTTGGTTGCCCACCATGTCTCCCGTCTCACACTCTCATCTTTTGTCTGAGGTTATAAAGATATGTTTTCCACTTTACTAAATATTATTTTTGAGGTCCTCCATGTCATGGTATTTGCCAGCTTTTGGCTGCCACATCTAATACCGCATTCTATTGGAGAGCATGATTTCCTGTGTGACAAGACAAGGATGGATTGCTTTTTTTTATTAACTTACATACATTTGAGCAAAAGCGAAAACGTGCAGTAAAATGTTACGTAATGGTGCTTTCATATATAGCTATATATAGATAAAACTAAATGTTTGCATCAGCCGTGGCTTTCCATACATGGCATGCATCTGCCTCCCTGCAATTCTTCATCCTCCATCGCTGCTTTAAACTTAGGATGGCCACCCATGTGTCTTCCTATCTTTGACTTAAAGGTACACCTTTAATTAGGTGTGGGAAGCTTCACAAAACAATTCAGTAATTTAGTTTTTAAATACAATAGGCCCATTTTACACTCAAGGCCACAAGGTTCAGGCCTTATTTTAGCACATAAAAACTAAAGTTCGCACACGCATGTTACAATATACACACCAAATTACACAATCACTCCACACTTTCTGATTGAACTAAGAAAACATATATTACCACTTTGTGGTATTATTGAATTACTTTTTTTTTTCACTTACTCATCTCCATATTTCGAAAAGGTCCAAATATTGTTCATGATTATACAGTAATGTGTTTTCATGTGTATAGATAACAAACACGGCTGCAGCCATAACTTAGGCCCCAGCTTATGACTGGGAAACTGAAATATCAAGGACAGGTCCATCCATGGAACAATTTAGAGTCTGCAACCTTCTCAACTTTCATGTTGTTTAGGATGTGTGTTGGTAGATTAGGGGACACACAAAAAACTAACAACTGCCAAAAAATCTACAGTAAGGTCAAGCAATCAGATGTAAACAGGCTGTTCCTGGGCAGTCAGCAGGCGATACACAGCTGCAGGCATAGTCTTCATGTGGATCTAAGGAGAAAGATATCAAATGATGTGAAGTGCTGAGCAGCTGATATTTCTCAATGTACGATGTGACAATTCCTATAAGTTGTGAGAACATTACCATGTGATTAAGATGCATATCTTTGTCTTCATTATGCAGACAATTGTGCTTAAAATGAAAAATGGGTTCTCGACTGTGCTAGTTCAAGTTATGAATATCAACCACAATGTTGAATTGTGTATTATTTATAATTGTTTAATATGTCACACTTCACATCGAGCAATGTGCATGCGAAATAAGCACTGACACAGCTAATATGACTCAACGGCATACAAATAGTAGAAAAAATAAATGAATAGATTCTGAGTTTGCGTCGGAGGTGTGTGTTTCGCTCTACGGGTGCAGTGTGACACAACACCAATACAACACGACGGTCCTCACCTCTCCCACGGCGTTGGACAGAATGTGTATCATCTTCTTCTGGGATGTGGTGACCACGCTCTGGCCGTTGATATCAATAATGCGGTGGCCCACCCTCACTCCACCACGCTCAGCTATACCACCGCGCATCAGGCTGCAGATCTGCAGCAAGACGGAGACTACAGTCAGCTAACTAATACCTCTGACTTATTCTCCTATCGTGTCTGAATGACAGTGTTTGTTTGTAAAGTGAACTAATACCAAAAACACCATTCATAATACCAGTCTCTTTCTACTGATATACACAATTTCCCTCAGGATTATTAAAGTACTTCTGTCTGTTCTGTCTGTCTGTCTGTCTGTCTGTCTGTCTGTCTGACACCTTCAAAAAAAAAGGTATAATCAACCTTATGAGCGGTCTTACACCAACGTCAAATGAGGTGGGATTCGAGACAAAGTGAAAGTGGCTTCAACGTTACACACAATTCCGTTCTGGACGCTGAAGCCGAGCTGGTAGCGGGCGTCCGGCCGCCGGATGAGGACGGTGGTCACCGGGGGGCAGCTCACGATGCTCATCTTCACACGCGTCTCGCTCTTCAGGCCCTGCAGCGCAAACGGCTTCATGAGTCGAGTGTGTCTGAGGTCGAGACGGGTTTGTTGGACTATTTGAAGGAAAATCAAATCTGATCAAGTCATTTTAAATTAAAAGTGATGTTGTCGTTTACATAGTAGTGTTATGGATCACATCCTGGCCCAAACATCACAGCTTAAATACACAAAGAACCAAAAACGTAGGGTACAATGTAAGTAGGGAGTTAAAAGCCCTCGGGTTCAACACATGCTATTGCACAAGGTAAACCAAACTACAACATTGTGGCTCCACCTCCACCTAGCGCTCGTATGTAGCCATGGAACCGACGTAGACATAATCAGGGATCCGGAAGTCGTAAGTTTGTGCGAGCCATAGTTATAGCACAACCTCTGGGTGGAGACAGTGCAGAGCCTGGGCTGGAAACCAAGACCTGCAAGGTGATGGAGCTGCACCTTGTTACAGAGATATTCTACTGAAGAAGACTCATTTGTGCAAGTGGAGGAAGCTTTCAGAAGGGGATTTTAATACGGTTATTTCTACAGCTTACCGCCTGCATGGTGTACATTATAAATCACTACAGACAGTTTTTAGACGCGTGATCTTCGTGATGCTCTACTCTGTACCATAATGAGGCTGTACTCTATACCTTAATGATGTTCTGGCAGGTGGGTAGGGGCAGTCCCACTAGACTGGTGGAATTGACGGACATGATCTGGTCTCCAATGTTGATGGCGCCAGACCTCTCTGCTGGCCCAGCATGCATTATGTTAGCGATGATGACCGTGGGCAGGATGGAGCCCCACCCACTCTCTACAATGACCACGCCCAGTATCTCCCCCTTAGATTTCTCTATACATACCTGGGGACACAGCACACAGAGCAAGTGGTCACAATAAGCATGCCTAAATGTACTGTACAAATTGAATAATTCATGCTGTTTATGTATGTATTAAAGGTCAAGAGTGTAGAATTCAGACCAAGCATACTAAATTCTACACACTTAAGTTTAATCACCAATCAGTTTAATCAATCACAATCAGTTACACAGGTATCTTTGGCATAATCACCATGGCCACTGTACAAGTTGTAGGAGGTAACAACCTCATGTGTTTGTATGTTTATCGCTGTCTGTTATATGTATTGATCATTCATATATGTATTGATCATTCACAGCCAGTGCTACAAACCAATGTTTACTTGCATTGCAGTGCATGGATATAGGTTGCTTTGGTGTGCAGTGTGCAGTTTTGTTTTGGATACCAACTTTCAAGGTAACAAAGGCACAATGCTTCTAATTCTCTTGGGATTACACACCAATTAAAACACATTTGTGTATAATATAATAATATAATATAATATAACTGAATTCTACACACCGTACCTTTAATGTTGCTCTAGGAGCTTTTTCAGCTACTATTTGAGTGTCATTTGTTATAAATGACAAAGCTATTATTCAGGTATCCAGTGAGTGAAATGCTCTGTGAAATATCTGTTTTGAGGTGACTGCGCCTGCCTCTCAGTGAGCCAATGTAGATTTTAGAATGCTCCTGGTACATTTCCCAGGGCATCTCTTCCCTGATTGGTTGGGTTAATCATTCTCACTGCTGTGTAAATGCACCACTTCTCAATGTTAGGCAAACAGAGGGAGGGAGGGAATTTTTTCTTTCTGCCTTAACAGCACTAAAATCTTCAACTTTGAAGCTTTCAAGCACATTAATGGCTAAAATGACGAAGAAAAAGCTAAAATTCTACAGCATGGTTTGTGCGTGATGGTTTGATTTGTTTATGTGTCATCTTGACAACTTAACTTAATTAACAGTATATATATACACACACACGTACACTATGCAAAGTTACACCAGGCAGGAGGTTATGACACTTACATCTTTGCAGTTCTCAGACTTGGAGAAGTGAATGAGGTCATCATTGTACATGTCCTTGGTTTTAAGCAGCTTACTGTACTCCTTTTGACTCAGATCTTCTGGGTTGATGCCATTAGCCCTCAAGAATTCTTGGTAGGCCACGCTAAAGGCCTGTCCAATGGCCTGGGCTATGAATTGGGCCTGATAATAAAGTGGCAATTAGCATTCGCATATCAATCTACAATATGTATAATGACATTAGACTCTCAAGACAGATCCAAAGTATTCCAGCCAATCCCTCCACAGTGCTAATGAAAATATATCCCCACAGAAACATAACCGCAGCAAGAAATTGTAATGCATAAGATTGTGTTGTGCTTGGTCCAACTACCTTGGATCCGGGCTGGATTTCTGGATTTGGTTACTCACAATGTGGCTACCGTACCATAATAATGCATAATATTATTAAACATGTCAATAATAATACCAAACTAATACTATGAAAATGTTTCACGTGAATAATAATAGCATTAAACAACTTTAAAGAGGAACCATCACACTCTATGTTCTGATATAAGTGTAATCAGAGACGCTGACTCTCCTAGGAATGCCCGTCAGCTCTCATTGCAGAAAAATCGCCCCGTTAGCCAGCACCAGCACTGCTGATCTAGGTGAGCTAGAGTAGAGGCTCCCTACATGTTTCTTGTCCACCCTGGACCATATAACCGTAACTCTGTCTCCTTTTAAGTGTGTTGCTGTGATGTGTGACTGGACGCCTGACCACTCCACCTGACGGCTACCAGCCTGCTCACCAGCCAGCACCTTATCACCATGGACAATACTAGTTTTCAACCCAAAAAATATTGTACTTCAAATGTCTGCTTGTTATACTATTATGTAAATCAATTGTGGCACCCATTGCACTCCTGACCGTCCCTGGAAGGAGGGGTACTCCACTCTGCACTCCTCTTCACAAGGTTTCTTCCTCGATAATCAAGGGAGTGTTTTTTTGCCCTTTAGGGTGCTAGGGTTAGGGAGCATCATATGTCAATGTACTTGGAGGTAACTGCTTCATAATGGCTTCAAGCATGTTCACATAGGAGTAACAATCACGTTGGTAACACCCAAAAACAAGAAGTTGGGCAGTTGACATAACTAATCCTGGATTTGTGTTCTCCATCCACCTTTTCTGCGATTTCTCTTCATCAAAGTTTCTGCTGCAGACTATAATTCTTTCACGAACACACCTTAGACGCAGTACTCTCACCTAACAGCTGAAGCCACAGAGCCCCCTTTTAATGGCGATTTTAGAAAAGGTGGGGAAAAATAACGGAACGGGAAGTTGAACTCACGTCCTCGGAATCAAACACGTGGCAGATCATCTTGTAGGGGAGGTTGCTGCTCTGGTCGTTGTGCGAGGCCTCCGCGTTCTCCTGGGGGTCCGGTCGAGACGCGCGGCGGCGGGCCATGAACACCACGACGTCGCCGATGTCGGTGATGTAGGTGATGGCCTGCAGGGGGTGGTCGATCATCACCTCCTGGCAGGCGGACGGCGGGCCACATGTCGGTACGGGAGCACGGGGCGTAAAAAAAAAAGAATTAAAGGCTGTTTCTCGAGTCTAGTGATGTCTTTATGCTGTAATGGCGAGACGGCGGCATTATTTCTGAAGATATAACATCATTGAGCTATGTACCAGAGGGTGGGTCAAATGCAGAGAACTAATTTCGTTCCCATATCTAAAAAAATACTGAGAATGACCAATAAAGACCGAAAGGTCCTCTCTCTCTCTTATACATCCATGTTGTATTATTGTTCAAAAATACTAATTATCAGCAATTGATCTTTTTTTTTTTATTTGAAATGTTTATATATATATATCACGTTTTACTAATAAAAATAAACAATCACATGACTGGGTTATATTTCTAACAAATCTTATTTTCATATTTGTCAATCTTTATTATCAGTAATTATACCACAGTATTGTTAAATACTTACTTTGCTGTTACTATACTGATCTTTATTGTTCAATTAGATGAACACAATTGTCAACAGCTCAGTAAGTCGATTAAAAAACAATAATGTTAAGGATGAAAGTAGCTCATATTTTGTTGGCAACTGTGGTGGAAGTAACCAGGCTTCTCCTCGGCCACACCACCACCCTGTCATACTGTACATACATAGTACATACTACATGAATACATATAGTACATACATGGTACATACTACATAAATACATACAGTACATACATGGTAAATACTATATGAATACATACAGTACATACATGGTAAATACAATATGAATACATATAGTACGTACATGGTACATACTACATAAATACATATAGTATATACATGGTTCATTAAATAAATAAGCCAGCTGTTCATTTAATTTGACCAGATAGCACCTGTTGTTGATTGCTGTATATTCTACAAATTTAATTATTTCTGTCTTATCGTATTTACCTCCATGTTTATTTAGAATGCACTTCCTATATTATATATAATATTATTCTATATTATATTATAATATAAATAACATGTGATGTATTATTTACAATAATATAAAGAGGTAAAATGCAGCACGATGCAATCAACCAACCTATCATCAACCAATAGGCAGAAGTTGCAAACTGAACTGCTCACGTCATGCAAATAGTTATTTATATATCGGTCAAGACAAATGTATATTGTCTGTATTTAAAATAGTAATAATAATGATATAACATTGCATTGGGATTGCATTCACTCCCGTAGGGTATTCACGGCAGGCATGGCCTGGCCCAGCAGCCGTTTCCCCATCGGATGCCTTTTTCTAGTAATTCACAGCAGCATGTCACTCAGGGCGATAAGGTATGTGTCACCAAGCAATTTGCAGTGAATCTGAGTCATGGGTCAAGAGTAAATGCCGATTATATGCGATTTTGACCATAAGCGCTTAGCTAAGCATTTGATGGGTGTATGATAGAAAACCACATAGATCATGCTAAGCATGCTAACCGAGGCCCTCACACGGGGTGTCAGCTCTGTTCCTCTGTCGGCCAGCAGAGCTGATCCCTTTCATTTTGTCGGCGAATGTTAGCACCCCCGCCCATTTGAGACCAGTTGACCATACAGTATGTCGACGGCATTTGTCATTCAGCGACCAGGGGCTGTGCCATAGGTGTTAAAGATCAAAGATAATAATAATAATAATAATACGGAATCCCCAACAATTGCAATAGGCATCTACAGGTACTCTGTGAATAAACTGAAAAGTGTACCTGTGTGTCCGCACTGAGCACTTTGATCCTCTGCGTGGAGATGAACAGGTCTACCTCAGCTATGTCCTGAGAATCAGTGTCGGAGGCCTGACACGCACACACGCAGACACGCACACACACACACACACACCCAAAACATACACAAATTTAATGCAGAGGAATGATAGGTTTTCATTGAAGATGACAAAAACTTTCTTAGTTTTGGTTCAAACTAATTCAAATTGGTGCAATACTAAAAAGTGTGAAAGTCACTAATACTACAACTATATATATCATATAACATATCTATATATATATATAAATAAATTAATGTAATGTCTCTCTCTATATACTGTATATGTATATTAATTAACTTTTATCACCTTAACACGCCTGACAGCTTCCTGGGCCTGTGTCATCCGTACATTCTTGGAAGGTGTCTTCTCTGAGAGGAGCTGCGTGCATCCCAGGTAGTTCGCAGCAAAGACGACGCCACTGATCAAGTCATCTGGATCACACGGGCCTGGAACTACATGGTGTTATGACATGGAGGAAGAGGAAATTAAACTGAAAGTGTAGTGTAGTTTGGGGAGTTGCAAACAAAGGAGGAAATACATATGTATATACACACATGTATATACAGTATATATATATTCACATGTTTAATATTTTGAGGGACAGCGCGCCGTGGTTTGTTCCTTACATGGGCCTATACAACATAATGTAAAGTACTCACCTTCTACAAATTTTGGAAATGATGCAAGGCTTTTTCTAGCCTATGAAGAAGAGCAGATAGGGCATTACTGATAAGTGCACAGAATCCTGTCTGAAGTCTATGCAAATTCTAAGATGAAAGGACAGCTGTCCATGCACAGGCGTCGTGGGCACACACACACACCTCACTCGGAGGAGACTCAAAGCCCTGATCCTGCAGGAGTTGACTGCTGGAGCACTCTGCCTCTGAGGGAGAGGATGAGACAGAACCTGGAGACTGTAGAGGGAGATAAAAGACTGAATAAATACATCTCTTTTTATAGTCTATGTTAGTAGAGGACAATAGATACATCTATTTTTATAGTGTATAATTAGAGGACCATAGATATATCTGTTTTAATAGTCTCCATCAATAGAGGACATGGCAGGATTAATTTCATACTCTAATAGTAGAGGACAATAGCTATGTTTGTTTTGGCATTATTGTTTACAAGCTGCATTCATTACTTACAAAACATAACAAGACTTTATTCTATCTAATCCACCTGCACTTGATGTTTCACTGATTGACATATATACTTTTTATATACAAAATAACGTTTGTAAAACATGTAATTAAATATTTTAATGCCATAATTCCATATGACAGCTATTGTCAAAATATGAACTTATGTTTCAAAAGAAGACAAAGCCATCTTCCATGATTGTGGAGGATCCCAAGATTAACTCATACATGCTAGTAGATTCACATTCACATTCATGGAGATGCAGTTCCTCTTGCATGGCGAAAGAGAAATGTGAGCAAGTGAGCTCATGTTTCCAAATGTGGCACACGATACACGTGTCCCTGCAAAATGAGGACCAGGTGACTGAGGTGCTGTGTTCTCCAGTGCAGTAGTCATTATCATTGTCAATCGACCATAGCCTTGCAACACAAGACTTTAAACAAATGTAAACATTAATTTCACTTTAAGGAACTGTAGGTACGTTTTGAGTTGTAAAGAGAGTAGAAAAGCAAAAACAAAACAAAAACAACCCTCCCTCTCGATATTTGACCAATTTGAGGAGCGTTGCATTTTATGCAGCTGTGATTGACAGGTAAGATGGATTCCCTAAACCAATCAGGGAAGAGATGCCCTGATTTATCAGAAATTCTACAGGGAGCAGTCTAAAATCTTAATCGTTTTACATTAAGAAAACATTCAACCTGAAGAGATATTTCCCAGGGCATTTTACTCATGAATACCTGACAGATTGGCAGATATAGCGTTTCAAAAAATTTCACTCACATAACAACTCTTTAATCATACGTACATCACCTTTAAGTCTCCACTGCCTTTGCCAGTCGCAAGTCACATACTTTTACTATTAATTCCCTTGAATCCCCACCCCTGCATGTTGGTTGTGTTTCAATGATAATGTCTTATTCTCACAACATTACAATTGGAACACATAAAAAACGTTCAAAATGGCCAAATGCACCAGAGGAAAGCTATAAATACCTCGGATGTCGGCACAAATATATATTTCAAATAATGATACAGACCGACTGATGAAAACTGTCCAAACCTCATCTTGCCAATGCTGCTCCAAATGAGGTTGCTCTTTTGTAGCTTGCTGCTCATTCTGCTTGTCCGTCTGGTACATCCAAAAGTTCTCCATTGCTTTGAGATAGGTTGCTCTAGTCCAACGTATCAGCAGTCGGGATTATTTTTAAGTTTCTCAGAGACGAGAGTGCATGTTTTGTCCGAGCAGAAGCAATTGCTGAACACTGGCTGAAACAGGTAGGCAGACGGCTGTGTGCTCAGGTGACCAGACACAGGGGTCAGAGTTCACTGTGGTGTCCGTAACTGAACTGCGTCGGCTGCTGAACACATATTTTGTCACATCCCTCGATATCGTATATCATTTAAACAGTGGAATTGTCGAAGAAATCCAATGGTTGATATGTTTATATATGTACAATTTGAACACTGTTGATAACGTGCCCTCTGAACATTGTCAAGAAGCTAATGTTTCAGTAATTAGAGCCTTGCCTGGCTTTAAATTATTTAACCACCTTTCTTTTGTTATTTCCCTCATTAACACTAAATAAATAATGAGTAGGACCCAGAAAACACAATTGATGTATTCATCTAAATTCCAATGGAAACATTTGATGAAAGGCTTCATCTAGTTGCCTTTTAACTGCCATTAGTCAATCCTGAACATTATGCTCTAATTTGTTTTATGTGCATTCACTTTGTGAATACACAAAATAGTAGCAACTACCATTAAATAGTACCTTTGACAAGAATTATATTTTATGCATAAATGCCATGGAAAACTATTAGCTATTCTAATAGCTATTCTAGCATATAACATATAATTTGTGTGGATACATTGGACAAATAAACAGAGACAACAAAGACAACAGCAGGAACAAACAGCAAAATGAATGGTCCCTACGAAGCATCCACTTGAACTACTGGGACAAGACTGCCAGGCATTCATAGACCAGGGCAGGTCTAGTGACGTAATGAGCATGTTTCCTACTGACACGTCTATCTCCGTCTCCCTCAGAGCCATTGTGTTACATGGTACAGTGAGCATTATACCTGTGCTACCTGCAGCACAGCTGCAGCAAGGTTTGGAGGCCTACAACCTTGGAGCAGTTTTAACGGACAAACGTTATTGATGTTTTTCATGCATTATTGGAATACATGAAAGCATGCGTATAGGTCTCTAAAATGACATGAGCCTGATGCAGACTGCACAGTTGAAAACCTTCACTGATGATGAGCAACCACAGAACAGGAACCCGGAATGGCTGAGAAACTGTAATTCTAACCTTGAGGATTTCCTGAGGAGATAGAAACATCAGGCTGTCCTACCTGTGTTTTAATTGCTATGGCGTTTTCCTCCCCTCAACATCTTGCAAAATGTGCTTCAGATAGGAATTAGTGCTGGGATGACACGATAATTACATTTAGATTTTGGTTACAATGATAGTTAATTTACTTTGCACTTATAGTTTAGCGAAATATTGATATTAAGTTGTTAACTGTGGTGAAATTGTATTTGATTGACATATAACATTTTTGTTGTGTCTTACATGTTTAAGAAGAATACAATGCAAAGAGCCCTTCCAACTGTCTGTCCCGTCAGCTGCTACAGTGGCTGACGGGAAACAAAGACAATTCTGTTCGTAGAACAGCGGATGTTCAAGGTCAAAATCAAATGTGATCACGACACAGAATACCAGAGCACACAGTTTGTTGTCCCACCGTGAGTGCATGCTCCAGCACTATGACATTTCCTAAGTCTCTCACTACCGTGGATTTAAATAATATAAATGTATACCCATAATTTGTTCTTGATGAATACAGTAGAGAATGTAACTGTACCTGGATGTGTTGCTTTTTTAAATAAACAAATCCAGGTCCCTAGCATGCAGCATGCTTAGGGAGGGAAAAAACACTGGTGCGAGTCAAGTATGTTGTATTGGAACATCCTTAATCTGCCTTCAGATGATAGGAAATTAGCTTTGTGCTTTGGATTTATTGTTGCTAAGCTAACGCCATGCTTATGATACAGGCCTGTCACTGTTATAAATCAAGCTATAAAAGTCTAAATGTACTGACAGACAGACAGACAGACAGACAGAAGTACTTTAATGATCCCTGAGGGAAATTGCATAATGTATACTGTATATGCCAATTGTGTATATTGGTTTTGTGAAGCAGAAATTGACATCACTGTGCCCAAAAAGCATGAGAAATGTGTATACATTTCTCTTTAGTGGTTGGGACATTTGAGTGGTGGCAGGTCCCTGTCACTCGGCCTGGCACACCTCACAGAGTCCTGTCCATCAGGGGCCTTGTTCCACGACCGAGCTGGCCTGCTCCTCTGCTGCTTCCTCTCCTTTGAGGATGGCGTGGATGCTGCACACCCCCTTGGGCCCTGGTCCAGTCACCTTAGACCGGGGAAGGTCGGGGCGCGGGAGCTCTGGCATGCCTGCTATGAACGACGAGTCGAGTCCTGGTCGTCCTCCACGTCCATTCTCTTAGGCTGTTCATTTGTAATCACATGATTTGTGGCTGGATATGTTATGTTTGCACAAGTCCAGAGTCCAGGGTTAAAGACAGCCCTGAAAGCGATTCTCTTTCACTTTAAAAACCAGCAATGTGGTCATTAGATTAATTGAAAATGTTTCATTTTCAGTTGATGTTTGATTTGGCAGTGATGTTTGTTTGACTTGCAAGCACAGCAAAGAAAAAAAGCTAGTTTAGGTGCATGATGGGTCGTGTTTTGTTCCTTTGATGTCCTGGAAATCATTTCCTGTAGACGGGAATATGGTCAGACAGACAGACCAAAATACTTTAATGATCCCTGAGGGAAATTGCATTTGTTACAATACTCCGGGAAAAGAAAAGGCAGTGCAGAAGTGAAGAACAGTGCTGAACAGTACCGTATAGAAATATAAATATCTAATATAAACAAATGTAACAATATACATAAATATACAAAAATATACATACACAGGCATACACTATAGAAGCAATAGCATACTCCAATAAATGTGGTCATGTTCCTTTGACCTTTTTATGGTATTTTGTGAGACATGTATTGAAATTCATTAAAAGTATATCAGGCCATCTTTATCGTTGTGTAGCGTATTCACTCCCACACAGTAGGTGGCGGTAATGTACACCGTGTTGGTTTATAATCCATCTGAGTATCGAAAGAAGATGAAGAAGTCGAGGAGGAAAGGATAACTGGAGAAATAAATAATGGCTGAATTTGAGAAAGAGGTTGCTGTCTTGGTTCAAAGAGTTGTACGGGATATCTCAAATGCATTTAAGAAAAACCCAAATATGTAAGTAAACCGTAAACCGTTGAAGGCATTGCCATGAAATGATCTGCTCGTCGAGCACCATAGACCCATCACCTGCACCACCTGAGCTCATTTGATTCCTAAACGTCGACCCAGACCATGTAGACCTTATCCCATGACTATGTGTATAGGTTTCAGATGCATACATCTTCATCACCACTGCGTAACTCCAACAGCCGTGTGTCGGATGACACCATGCAATAAGACACTAAATACATCGTCTGCGTCTAACTTTAATACCTGCACGGTGGTCGGCTTCCACTTCGAGGTGCGGCTGACAATTTAGTCCATTTAAATCAAATGATGGTTGGTGTTGAATATTGAACCGCTTTTCAGCTTATTTTCTCATTACCAGAGCAACATATTCGTCTTATTGGTAAATACGCTGTCGTCTGCATGCAGTCTTTATTAGCCCAGGGCTTCGTGTTGCTCTGCTTCAGGAGGGCATCGGAGGAAACCCCAAAAGTTCTTTAGAGACTTGAAATTGTTTTTTTTTATTATTATTGTTGTTATTATTAGCAGTATTATTATTGTGCCTTAGTCACCTTCAGATTGTCGTACAATGTCGTACAACGAGAGCGTTTGCATTACGTGTCCCCTGCCTTTTAACAAAGTACATAAATCAACATAATGACCCCTGGATTAGATACCTAAACCAAATTCGTAAATTCAACACCAAGTGCGCTGCTTACTATAATATGCCATTTCTGCCACACTTGGCCTATATGCTCAACATTTCTTCGGTGACCTCATTTACTTTCAGCGTCAGCGTGTTCAGCCGCCTGGGAGATGCTCGTCGTTTGCGGCGTATGAGGCGCTGTGCATCATGTTGTTTTTTTGCCTCTTTGACTGCAGATGGCACTGACGGGTTATTAGGTTATTTGGCATCCTCGGCAGCAGCACAGTGCTGGCGTTTGCCGTGGCACAGCAGTGTCCTGCCTGAAGGCTTCTCACCTGTTCAACATGGCGTCATATGTTTACCAACAGGGCCGAGCAATACAACACAACACACCTGTGTTTACAATGTATAGGTTATCATAGGCACAGACTGCCCCATAAAATTATAGTCACATTCTTTCTCAGAGAATTGAGATCACGATTCTCACAACTTTATTTTTGTAGCAATGTCTGCTACAAAACATCAAAAAGCAATGGGCTGCCGCACTCCACCTACGTGGCTTTTACTGGGCTCCTTCAGAGGACACAGGGTGGTGATGTTGGAAACCAGTTTATTTGTAGAGTTCGATTGACATTGATACATGAGCTGGTGATCCATGTTGTCATGCAGGATATCCCATGGAAAGTGTGTGGTGATGGCTGTGCACAAAATGTACACGTTTATCCCTATATCTGTTGATCCATGTACTTTCTGTCTGAATTCTCTTCAGTGATGAAATTGGCATCATTCCTTGTCCAGAACCACGCTACAACCGCAGCCCTATTGTGTTGATTGAGACCAAGCTGGGCTTGGAGAGTTGGTGTGTGAAGTTCCTGCTTCCTTCCCTTCACAGAAAGCTGTTACTCTACCGACAGCGCAAGAACTATCTGGATAGAGAAGGTAAATGCAATTCTACAAACTAGTTTTCAGTCATATACTTGCTAGTGTGACTTTAACATGGCAGTTGGGATTCTGAAGGACATGTATCATTGAAAGTAGCCTAATCATTTGATTTGGCTTTATGTAACAGACAACATTAAGTCTGAAATTGTCAGCCAAAGGACACACAATTTACAATTCTAGCATGGATCTGAGGTACTATCAAAGACGATGGTACTTTGGCATTCAAAACCCAAGTGTAGCTCAGTCGTTCCAACTATTATGCTCTTTACAGAATATTGATGACAAATACCAGTTGCATCTGGTTGAGTAAATGGGACAGTTCAGGAAGGTAGACCTTGTGATCGGATCTTCAAGTATTCTTTTCCGGTGCAGGCCTAGCTGCCAGTCTTTTTTCAGCACCACAGCACTTTCTCATTGTTATTGTAGTTTTTGTTGTTGATTATGCATGGTTCCCTGCATCAGCACTTGCATCATTTGCAAGTGGCATTATTTAAGATTTACAGTGTGTCATATTTTGATCTGTGCATACTTAACTATACAGTTTTTTACTCCATTATAAGACAAAAAAAGTTAACTAGGAGGTAGACAATTACAAAAACTATTTTAAATGTTGTGATTTATAAGATTAAAACGTATGGGTCCCTGTCAGTTCCTAAGTGATATACCGTTTGTTCTAAGTGAAAAGAATCTGCTGTTGTTTTCTCTCCCCAGCCCTTGTGGATGTTACTGTTACGCTGCTGTTACTCAACCCAGATTTTACAACTGCTTGGAATATCAGGTATGAATGAGTTGCCAGTTGTCAGTTTATTGAGTGTACAGCGCACACTGGAACGCTTTTTATTTATTTCTTTTATTCACGTCTACAATGACGTGCCCAAAATCAACCGTTATAGCTCCATGATGAAATTTAGTTCAACCGCAAAACGCAATTCTGGAGAGATGACGTCACTCAAACACTAGCTAGGAGGAATCTATGCGACTGCCAGACTGCAATTCTGCCAAACTGGATGATAAATAAGTGAAGCACAACAATTCACACAGATTCCAAAAATGTCTGGATCACAGCCCTCTGCCAAATCTCTGACCTTGCTTTAACATTTCTATATCGCTGAATCTCTTAATTAGTGGCACCTAGAGGTTCCAAAATATTTTTTCTTTTGTTATTTGTTTTATTTGTTGATTACCACAGCAAAAACAAATAAAAACGCTAGATTTTCAGAAGACAGAAAAAGCCTACTGCGGCTAAACCTTTTTCTAAATATAGTGAGAGGCTTTTGTAAACAATGCATTATACTGCATAACGGATGCCTTGGGTGTTGCAGAAAGGAGCTGCTCCAATGTGGTGTACTAAACCCAGAGAAGGACCTCTACCTTGGCAAGCTTGCCCTTACAAGGTTTCCAAAGAGCCCAGAGACATGGATCCACAGGTATGGAAGAACACAATGAAAAGATGTTGGAAGGCTATACTATACTATATATTTCAAATTACACTTTTTTTTTTTGTTCATTTTAAATTATTTATTAAAATGCCAGTTTTTTTGTTGTAAACTGGCTGGGTTTCAGGCACATAAACTTGTCACCTTTCAGTGAAATTTGCCATCTTTGATCCAAAATAGGTCATCTATGTGATTTTGTGTAGATCCAATAAGTTTTATGGGGGGCTTGGGGTGCGGATGCTGGCCAGACACACAGATTTGTGCTGCTACCTGGGTTTCAGACCAGGACGAAAACAATTAGTTGTGTGTCATCTGCATAGCTGTGGTACGAAAAGCCATGTGAGTGAATGACTGAACCCAGTGACCCAGGGTATACAGAGACGAGGATCAGATCCAGAACAGATCCCTGAGGGACCGCAGTAGTGAGAATACAAGGTCAGATTCTTTCCAGGTTACCCTGCAAGTGCGATCCTTTAGGTGGGATGTGAGCAGGGAAGTTCAGAGCCTGAGATTCCCAATTCCTGAAGCAGAGGATCTGGTGGTTTCATGGCAAAGGCTGTCCAGATGGTCCAGCAGAATGACTGGTGGCGAGGGAAGCTGTTTGGGCAGCGTGAAGTTTCTCTGTGATTGCAAGCGCATGAGTTGAGTGGCCTCCTATGAGTCCAGACCTGTGAGAGGTCCAGAAGGTTGTTCTAGTGAATTGATGACTGAGTGAAATAATGCATTATTACTCAGGAGATGATTCACCTAGATGTCCATTCTGACTTTGGAGCAAAACCAAAACCTGTGGTCACCTGTTAAAATGATCTTGAATAAAGATTTTGGTCGACTGCACAATGCAAGTGAGCTACAGCACCAACATTACTTGACAGAAGAGAGCTACTGTAAAATACAACTGGGGCCACCTGTCCTGTTTTGGTACCCTCTCGTGGCTGAATATTTCCATACAGTGATTGAAGCATCACATTGTTTACTAGGCGTGGCCTTGGCACAAACTACTAAAGTGTCCGTATTTGTTTGAAAATAAAAGGCTATTCCCTCTCAACCCGCTAATAATACAACAATAATAAGTCATACCAAATTCAGTATGGAGAAACAACCTGCTTGTTAGTTACACACTGAATCTATATTATGGATATTGTATAAATACATAAATAAATAAATATGTAAATGAATTTTAACATTTTAATACAATCTTCCTTTTTCAGACGCTGGGTGCTTCTGCAGATCCTTCAGCAGTGTTATGCACAGAAGGGCTGTAGGAAGGAGCAAGGTGAAGGCTATCTCTGCCATTCTGAAGCAACAGGGAGCAGCCAGAATCTCTGCACACACCAAGCGAAACTTCTTCAGCAAGAGATGACCGTGTGTTCTGAGGCGGCCGGCCGCTACCCCAGCAATTATAACGCCTGGTCCCACCGTATCTGGGTGCTGCAACACATAGCGAAGGATAATGTTGAGGTACATGGAGCTTTTTTTTTTCTTGTTTTGTTTAATGAAGGCGAATTTCAGATTTGTGTCAATTTCACAAATGTATTGAAAGTAAAATACAGGCTGACTCAAACGTGGCACGCGTTGTTCACCCCATGGCCCTTTCCCGTTGGCACCTTTAGCCACGGCGAGTCAAACCACGGGACGCTGATGGCGTGGCGTTACCGTTACCGATTTTAAACACGCAGAGTTGTCGTGCCCGAGATGGACCATCTCCAGAGTTGAGAGCAGGAAGCAAAAAAATTGGGAATATTGGAACATTCATCATCGTGGATGTAGCGGTGTGTACGGCAGGCAATATTAACTAAATACAAGAAGTGTGTTGTTGTGTCATCGCCTCCGGACCAGCACCTAATCAGTTAAAGACACTCCTTCCCTCGCTGTGTGTGACAGCAACACGTCGGGAAGAGGAGGGCGCTAAATGAAGTGTTACCACAGTTACTGACTTCTCGAAGGAAAAGCTAGATGTTATACAATGGGTTTTTTTTTTTTTTGCGTAGCTGGCACTTTGACTTTGTCGTCTTTTTTGTCTGTTCAATTTGCTATGTAATGTTTTGATCAATTTCAATTAATGTCCTTGTTTGATTGATAACGAGTTGCGCTAGCCAATCATTATCTTTTCTTTTTTTAGGCATAGCATGTTGTAGACCGTTACTCTAGAAACATACACTATATCAGCCAAAAAAAAAAAAAGCTTTGGCAGCATTTTGAAAACATTAGAAATGATCCATCATGTATTATTATTTACGGTATATATTTTTATTATATATAAGGCTAATGGCCTATATTTTCTTTCAAATTGAATGCAGGTGGCTGGTTTCATCACGAAATGTAGCGTTGGGCTTAAAGAAAGATTATCCTTTTCCCCACTTCCTACAGGTTTTCCTGGAGGAATTCTCTTCCATGCGTCTATGGGTATCTATGCATGTTTCAGACCACAGCGGCTTCCACTATCGGCAGTTCCTGCTTCAGGCCCTTTTAACGGCGCTCTGCAAAGCCCAAGAATCCTCTTCAGCCACCGCTCTCCATCAGCAAGGCATCGCAACGTCCGGCGAGAGTGCCCGGCTCAAGGACACGAGGGTGCAGCCATTCGGGCTGGAAGAATCAAGTAAAGAGTGGCAGCCGGGCGTGGTGACGATACCCCAGCTGTTTGACCTGGAGCTAGAGTTCTGCTCAGAGCTGATCCAGTCCTTCCCGGGCCACGAGTCCCTATGGTGTCACAGGTGAGAACAACACATGGTGCTGGCGTCTAGGGTTTCATTCGTAATCAACATGTTGACTAGATATTCTCTACTAAGAATGTGCATGGATAAGTCAATGTTGATGGCAACGTCTGACATTTCCTCAACCCAGGAGGCAGGTGGTCTTCTTGTGGTACCAGTGGAGACGGGACCATCCGGATTCCCCCTGTGGCGCCGACGAAGGCGACGCGTCTCGTCTTCGTATTTCTAAGGACAACGGACAGGCGCGTGGCGACAGCGCAGAGCCGAGCGTAAACGGACTGGCGGGCGCCGGCGACGCCATGGAGGTGGATGGGCTGCCGGAGCAGGGTCTCACCGGGACGGGGCTCCTGGCCTCCTCACAGGCCGAGCACGGCTTCGTTTCCGGTCTACTCGACGACTGTTGCAACTCGGAGCAGAGACGCTTTGCCCTCGCGTACAAGAAGTGGTTGGAGACCGTCATCCGTCAGTAGTCCTGAAATACCGTTAACACAGCTCCCTCCAGGTTCTTTGAAATATATCTTTAGACACAGATTAAATGTACTCTTTACTTTTGGTGCTGACCTCTTTCAATATAATGGTAAATAAAGTGATGACCCTGAATTGGTCTTTTCTTTTCTATTTCTAGTCAAAGGTGCCTGTCGCTTTTCCACCATCATACCGTACTGGAACCCCACCATCATGCTTTATTATGTATTTGCCACTTCCAACAAAACCAATGGCGGGTTGTTGATCTTGGTCTGCACTAGGAACTAAGTGTACCAATAATGCCACATGGGTGGAGCTATGCAAAACCATCCATCATCAGAAGTCCTATGTTTAATATATGACACAACCACTGTTTTTAAACACCATAACAATATTAGTTCACACAAGAGAAAGTTCCTCCCATGGATGAATAAAGTATGTGTCTTCTGTTTAAAAAGCTCACATTGTCAGTCTTTCATGTGATGATGATGATAATAATAAAAAGCTTTTTAAACATGAAATGAAATGGTGCTCATTGAGAGAATTAACCTCAGGTGACAGCAGTGTGAGTAAAACGGTGTGAGTGTAAAACGAGTGACAGAATTATCATTCAACTTTGAGGGGATAAATTTAGTCAGTGTAAATTGGCCACGACCATTTAGTCTGGATGAGAACGATACTTCATTATCTCCTCTGATTGTAGATTATGGTAAACAGATGAGAGACGTCCAGTTCGTATATAGTATAACAACAGAAATGACAACACAACAGAGACTGATTTTACAAACAATCAGGTTCAGGAAAACACATGGATAGCAGCGAGTACCACTGTTCTGCGCACATCCCCTTATCTAATCTATCAAGCCTGGCAGATGTGGAGGCTGTGACAGGTGAGTCACCTCTGGGGGGAAGGAGTTGGGGTGGGGTGTCTGAGACAACAGCTGAACGACTCGCACCACAATAATTCAATTAAATTTAAATTACATTTCATTCGTGTAGCGCCAATTTATAACAGAAATAACAGAGGTTATCTCAAGACACGTTCCATATTGAGCAGGTCTCGTCCAAAAACTCTTCACAATGTTACTTGCAGAGACCTAACGATTCCCACCATGAGCAAGCACTTTTCATTATGAATTCAGACTCCTCTACCTCTGCCAACTCAGCCAGCGGGGGGTCACAGAGTGTGTCCTTATGCGCTGGGTCAGTGGGTGGAGGCTCAGCTCCAGGCTGCTCACATGGAGGCACGGCCCGTCAGCCTGGCTTTCATCGGCCTCCATTGACCTCTGACAGATTAGAATGGATTACATAGATTAGATTCAATTACTAATTTGACACTTCAAGAACAAAAACAAAACAGGAGTTATTGAGAATGTGACTCAAAGTTTTAGAAGGCTATTTTAACAGGCTATCTATGTTTCTATGTTGGTCTGGGCTTTTTTGTAATATTTTGAAATAATAGTAGTAGTAAAAAGTATTAAAATAGTATTAGTTGAAGTTAACAGTAAAAAAAATGAATGGATGGTGCCCAGAACATTCCCCATATACCGCCTATGTATAGGAGCTTAGCAGTGGGAATACCCCTATTATGAGGACCTGGTAATAGGTCACAAGCCCAGCAACATAATGCTTTAAAGTCAGATGCTCATCTATCCAGGAACCCAAAAGTATTTGGGTTCCTGGATAGATGAGCATCTGACTATATGACACCTCCACTCTTCAGCCTATTCTGTGAGGTGTGTATTAAAATAACCATAACAGCTGATGTCAGTTCACCAAGGCTATCTCAAGTGCGGCGGCAGAAAGAGCACTCACTTTCTTCAGCATCCTTTCCCAATGTCATTGATGTCATGGTCAGCAGCAGCAGAGCTCCCAGTACGGATCCCTTTGGCAGGCCCTTCTGGACAGACATCAGAAGTTATGCAATCAGATTGCACACGTTGCTTTCTAGCTGTCGGATAGCATCTAAAAAGAAACGGCTGGCTGGAACAAACCAATATTGGCTAGCCTTCTCAATGGATATCGTGGTTTCATAGACCTAACCCTGAGGTCAGTGAAAAGAGCTACACAGTTCGGTTTCAAACATGAGGTTGTCCTTCCAATACATGTACAGCTGCTGTGGTGGTGCTGTTTCTCCCTGGTTAAAACGGATTCAATGTTTTTATGTAAAAACGTTTTTCTGATTTGCCACAAGGCTCTCTAAAATCTAAGATAGAACTGCCAACTGAATCGTCTGGTAGTTGTTCATGAGAATATGAGCAGATTTCCAATCACTCCATCCCACTTTCTCTACTTTATAGTCATCCATGACGTTATTGGACCTCAAGAGTTGCAAGTAAAAAACAAAGTATGTTTCATACCTAAAACCAGTCAAATTCAAGTCAAATTGGGTTCCTGTGGTGCAACGTAATAGTATGTCATCTGGTACTAACAGAGCAATGGTGGTGGCTGAATGGACTTAGTTCCTGTTCTGCAGGACTTCTGCTGGATTGAAAAAATTCACAGCATCGAAGCAACATAAACACTTACCTTTAGATTCATGATTACATGTGAAGATGTAATCCAGACCATCCATAAACATAATACAGGACTACAGATTTGAGCACACATTTATTTGCACAGATATTATAAAATACAGTATATACATCTCCATATCCTGGTGTGTATTGCCATCGTCAAGGCAAGCCAATGGAAGTCGGCTGTTAGCCTTTATGGATTTGGTCGCATTTTCTTTGAGTCACTGGATTCTCTCCGCTTCCCTCTCTTCTTCCTGCCCTCTTCTTCTCTGAACTGGTTCCTGTTGAAGAAGAAACACAAACCATCAGTCCCAAATGAACAGGAGACCCAGTGCAACATGACATCATCTACATCTTATAATTATCAATACGATCCGTAAGTCTGCAAATACAAAAGTGAGTACAGTCAAGAACGAATATTAAAAAATTCAGACCCATAGCTAAATGCCAATGGCTTAGAGTCTATATCTGTCTGACAGGTATCCATTGAAATGTATACACCTTCAAACTAGCATAACATTATATTAGACACGCCATTAGATTATATTGTTTTAGATATTCTACTAAAGTACATCTTATATTGACTAGATATTAGATACATTAGACATGATCAGATATTATGATTAGATATTATTATATAAGACATATTAGATAGATACTACGTTATATTGGTCAGGAGGATCTCACTTGGACTGCAAGCGCCTCCCACTGTTCCACACGCGGCCAAACGATGGCAGCCAGTCGGCGTTGGTCTGCGAGCTGTGGTCAAAGTTAGCCCCGACTCTGTTAGGAGGAAGCTTCTTAAGCTTCTGCTGCTCCTCTGGAAACAGAAAAACACACAGGCTTACACAAACTCTTCTGGAAACACAAACCGAAACTCAGAAACTCCTGGCAGTGTGGCAGAGTGGCCAGGGCATTGGGGTTAGCAGAGCCGGGGAGGCAAAGTCTGCCCTTAACAGGGACAGTTCCCGGATGGGGTGAGGATGAGTAAGGGTAGCACGATCCAGGTTAATGGTTCCTTACTGTGTTTGAGGAACTCTTGAAGGCTTGGGCCGACCTCTGATCCTTCTGAGCCCTCCTTTAGTGAGTCACCTTGAAGCCATGGGGGTACGGCCCCTATATCGACAGTAGACACACCACAATATATATACCAATATCTTTACATGTGTCTAGCCCCCCTCCCAGGTCAAGACAGATGTTCAGCAGACCGGAAAGAGGTCGAGCCAATCACAACCGTTCATCTAATGTGTGGCTGGTTTAATACGATGACTGTACAGAGGAGCGCCCTATGGGTCCAAGATGGCTGCCACTGAAGTGTCACACTTTCCGTTGGCTTGACTGGTTGTAGGTTTAGACAATTGCATTTTTATCTTCGCCTGTTGATAACACCCCTTGAAATCTAAAATGAATTCAGGTTCAGGAGGTTCCAGACCAATATGCATTT
>OMKQ01068568.1:6282-25619 GCA_900302335.1 Phycis phycis | reverse complement strand
ACCCCCCCCCCCCCTGTATTTGGGCTATGAATTTGATACAGTATAAAAGCCAACACCTGTCTAGCACAAAACATAATACAGTAATTGCTGCAACCATCAGGCTTTGTGAGCCACACTAAAGCTCTACATTCCAATAGTCTGTCTACAGTGATTTGACTCTGGCTCCCTGCCTTAATCTCATTCACAAAGTCAGCGTGGTCAAGTCTTCGCCCAGGCATTAGGCAAATAGTTTTGAAATGCAGGGCCAGGGCCTGTACCCAGACAACTCACCCAGCCACCAGGATACGAGGGATCTCCCCGGCAAAAGCCTCGGCCATCTCCCTGCTGCCAACGTTGGCGATGCAGTGCAGGGCCAGACACATGAAGGTGGGGTTGCGGCTGGACAGGTCGTTCTTGATGGCGTTATTGATCAGACGGATCAGCTCGCTGTTGCTGTTCACAAGCACTGAAATGAACAGGTAGCCCTGAGGGGACAGAGAGACGGCAAAAGGATAGCATCAATATCTGTAATGTGAACATGGCTCCTTCAAGGAAGCCAGTAGTGAGCAACGGAAGGCAATGTGAGGACAACAGATGGACTGAAGAGGAACTGTGGCAGGGATAAAAAAAAGAGAGGAAGGAAATGGGAAAAGTGAAATGGTGGCAAAAGAGAGGAGGAGGCAAAGAAGAAATCACTGTAATGACAGGATGGTTTTACATCAGAAATGTGAGTAAAAAAACAAGACAAGCAGAGAGCAAAAGAAAACAAAATAGTAGTCAACGTTAATTAGACCAGCCCTATCAAATTAAGCTTTTAGAGAGCAGCCCAACACTAGGATACAATACCATGGACCTTCAAACATCTCTGGTCAAACACAGGAGGAATACAGTTGGGCAGATTAATGCAATTTCCCTGCAAACAATGGTGGCCTCCGCTGGCACTGCTCTGTGCCCGTTATGAAGAGTGGCTGCAATAACCTAGGTTTGTTTTTGATGGGTCTCTGAGAATCCTCTGCATTGCATCCAATTTGTTCCTTTAGGAAGGCAATGACAATACAAGAGTCAAATGGTACAAACTCAATCAATTTCATTCCACCAGCACATTCCTATGCCCTTTCATTCAATTGCAATATTGCACATCTATCTCAAACTGCAATACCATGCTATATTCTATATAGTAATGGTCATGTGGCAGGATGTCCGTACATCTAAAAGAAGGGACCGGGATCCACGAAAAACACTAGGGATCAGATATACATGGACTTTATTTTTTGTAATTGAAAACCTTGTATTTTCCGTAGCTAAATATCTTGAGAGTATCGGGTAGCCTCAATGGGTGCAGTCCTACAGCTTCACCATTTAGTTTAGAATTCCTGACGCATCACAATTGAGCCTCTTGACAATTTCCTTTTCCTGCCGAAATCTTCCAGTGACAATGGGAGAGACCCTAGCAGAGGCCATGTTTCACAGTACGACCAATCACATTTCAAAACCCTCAAGCCTTCTGCGGCTCTGAAAGCAAGTTTGCGGTCTGTGTGGCTTTTTGGTGCTATAAAATGTGATTGGCCACATGTACAATTGTGAAATGCAACCATACAATCTTTAAAAGTCAGCAAGACTGCCTGGACCTGTCATCCCTATATTAATTAACAAGTCTAATTCACATGATCTGTACCACTGTTATGCGAAAATTCCAATGCAATTCCAAGGAGAGATTAAACTTATTCAACGGCTTATTGTTGTAAATTCTTTCCCTCTCTTGAGTCTGGCAAAAGAAAACTGCAGAGAATTAGAGCCACTGGCAGGACCAAAAAGGGTGGTGTGTAACATATTGACTTATACCACAACAGTAGTCGTCTGGCCATGGTAGTTTCCAAATTGCTTGACTGATGAAATGAGGGGGCCTAAGTGAGTGATACTAGAAATGTGTCCTCTACATATTGCTGACAAGAAGGGAAGTAGTACAACTATTTCCACATAGAGGATGTGTAGCTTTGGATTACAGTTGGGTGTAAATAAAATACAATTGCCATATGAAAGAAGTACTGCGTATTCGTTTTCACACCTGAACTATTTAGAAAAAGATATGTTGTGTAACAACTTATTTATTGTCTTAGTATTGTCCATTATTACATATACACACACAAACAGCAGCATTATGACACATTTTCACAATTACATAATTGTGAGGCACATTAACATAAAATAGGAATTAGCACGTAATTTGTTTTGTGTAAGACCCTGTAGGTAATAGTGCAATGCCACTATCCTTCTATAGCAAAGGTTATCCAGCTTATACTTTTCCAGTAACAACAAATGAACTTTCCATTGATCTTTAGTAGAGTCAACAAACTAAAGTTGGGATTCTGGGATTCAGTTTGGGGAAATGCCGCAAAAGCAGAGGCTTTTGTTTACTGTTCAAAGGGACTGCTTCAATCTGATTGAGCACTTTGACCGCAATAAATGGGGTTGCAAAAGTAAAAACTGGGTTGCAACAAGAAAATAAATAAATGCAGAGAGACCTGAATCAATAAATGATCGGCCGGACATATTCTAACCCGGTAGCCAGAAACCCACACGCACGTGGCAACACTTACGATTTGTTTCTCCGTGTACTTGTTGGAACTGAGTAGGTTGACAGCTTCCATGTGTCCAAAGTCGATGTCATGGCCGAGGAGGAAGATGAAGAGCAGCTTGCAGACATACTTCTTCTTACTGTAGCCGTCCAGGGCCTTGTCTCCCTTAAACTTGGATCGGATGTTAGCCAGCTCTTTATTGATCCGCTTGATCTCCGCTTCCTTGCTTTTACCTGGGGTGAGAGGAAGGACAAGTGAGGACCGTACAGGAACACAGACAGGAGAAATGTACAACATCGACAAGCTTTCCGCTCGTGAGTCTGCAACCATGACCACAGATTCTGGTCAAATGTGTACACAAAAAAGGAGGACAAATCAAAGACTTCACTTCCAGGTGCAACCATATGGATAAGATGGGTGGGTGACATCTGGCCATCTTAATAACTACTCTGTCTTCAATCTGCGCCATATTATTTTCACTGTCGGCAGACAAAAGACTGAGGACATCGGAGCCCTAACGGCCTTCTGTCGACCAAATGTGCAGTTACATTTTAGCAGCAGTGCATGTGCACCCAAGATACAGCGGTGGCTCAATGGGCTAAGAGGGTGACACAGACTAACAACAGAGGTTTACTTCAAATGAATCAACTTGAACATCAACAGTCAACAACAATTAGTCAGAAACAAGATTTAAAAGTACAGTAAGCAATGAACCTCTGAATGTTATGTTAAATAAACACTACCAGCATCAATTAACTCAAAAACAAAAGACATGCCAAAACAGAACTAATACTTTTTCTTTTTGCTGTATCGGGCACTGATGTACCCCTCATTAACAGGAGGTAATTTGAATGATGTGTAGCCACTAGAGAAGTAACTAGGTATGGAATAGTTACGGAAGAGAGAAGCCTATAGATATATGAGCAATACAGGTGAAAATATGCGTTCCAGACAAGTTATTTAAAGGACGAATTAGCACCAGATAAGTAAAGGGGCAGAAGGTGGCTTATTGTTACGGTTTTTATCATAGCCATAGCATTTTGCTACATTCCCCTTCAGTTAAAAGAAACGTTAGATAACTGGGCATGGATAGTGCCACTCACTTTGTGACCAGCTCGACTGAAGGGGATGGCCGATAAAGAGTGTAATCTATAAGAACAGCAATTGCATTCTTCATTCCAATCGTTCTGGTATTAGTTAGTGACTACTGCTTCAAATGTGACGTTATATCTCTTGAATTTCTAGTGTATCATTAGTTAACAATGCCGACCATATTATGACAGGGACAGTGTGCGGTAAACTGTGTTTAAATGTGTGCACTATGACAGAAAATGCGTATTTGATCCCCGTGGAACCCGCTCATTAGCTCGTTAACAACACTCATCGCAAAACAAACAACTATAATGACAATTCCGCAACATTAATTAAAGTAATTATGTACTTACAATTTCGAATATCGGATATGAATACGGCTAGTCCGCGCATTCCGTCTCCCTTCGACACCGCCGGCATTTTTGCAGGATTCTCTCTTCACTCCGACCTCTCTTGTAAAAATGAACTGGCGTTGGTCAGCTTTTCGAACTGCCCTTGCGTTGAAATACAAATGTTCGCTAAACGGCGAATGAAGCCAAGCAATAAAGTCCGTTATAACGGCAAAACAAATGATCAGATGCAACCGGGAACGATAACTTTATAATTAGCTATTAAACTTGCTCTAGGGTTGTCGTTGGCGACCAAAGATAGCATTTGCTAGATTAGCCCGATGGCGGTGGATCAACTAGCAGCAGGGTATCCCCGTTAACTAGCTCGTTTCCGCTGATTATGGATAGCTATTTCATTCAATCCTTTCCGATGTCCGATTGGAAGCAATACCAGCTACTGGTTATGACAGCGCACGACATCTACAGTAAAAAAATCGACCAAGATGAACCACCTAATACAGGAAATTCCGCAGAAAAATAGGACCGGGAAAGTGTCGGTGAAAATATTTTCCGAAAATGTATGTTAGCTTCGAGTCACTCACGGTCAAGCTAGCTAAACAGCTAGCTAGCTAGCTGGCTAGCAATATCATTCAAATGCTGGAATACATGACCAATCGACCGTAATCTCTCATCAAACTGTCTTAATTCCCAACCGCCGATATAGAATAAGGTTTCAATTATAATAAACAATTAGCAAAACGTAGTAAATAGGATCTCGTCAATAATATATAGCAAGTCTTATTCGCCAGCCTCCTCTTCGTTGCTTGGACAGGGCTCGTGACAGCAGCGGGTCGACTCGACGCAGTTTAGTCTCGCGCACGCTAGTTTCCTCTTGCTTGCTCCAACCCTCCGTGCAGCTCCAGAACAATACAACCCTGATTGGTTGAAACCATATGCTTTATATATAATTAAAATATGCATAAGTGACTATGGCGTGTTTCGCAAGTAGGTTTGCAATTAAAAAGCCTTTAATGGGTGGAATGTTTTAGATTAGAGAATATGTACTCCAGGTGTACATATTCTTTCTTTCCACTGTATATTTTTGTTGATGAATTTGGTTAGTTTTCACGGTATTGCAATGCAGAAAATCTGATAGTCTAGACCGGAAAATCTTCCGCCATTGACAACCTGGAATTTGACAAGCAGTATATGGTTATTATTATTTACTGAACTTCATGTATGTCCGTGCTGCCAATCATGTCCTAATCATGACTGGTGTAAGTCTGCAAGCTTGTCCCCGATTTTAACATCTCCCTCGCTGGGAAAAATTGGCTTATGGTGTTTTTAGCCTATACTGAAATACAAGTTTGGAACAATTTAGCTTTGTTTTAAAAATGTCAAAACCTCACAAAACAGCAGCGTCACATTTTAGACTAAATAGAGGACAGCTTCAATATAATCGGTCAACAAATCGGTAAACATTTCCACTCAACAATTCTTCTGATACTACTATCACAACAGACATCAAAATTTCACATATAGTTGCCTTCACTTAGATGAGCGCCTATATTGAATAGACCCAAACAATATTTTGTAATAATCAATGCACTTCCACTATATACATCTGTACTTTGACAATTTCCAATTGCAATTTTTCCCCCCAACTCGTGAATAGACTATGAATGGCATACGACCTCTTAAAATTGGCTGGTGTATATATCATAGACTATAAAAATAAGTTAGTACAGTGCACAGTCCACTGGAATGTACGATTCATAACAGTGATTTGTTTATGACCAATGAGAAACATTTACTTAAATACATGGGAGGGGGCTCTTGACGACGAGTCCAATCACAAATCCGAATTAGCTTTATTGGGCGGGGATTGTATAGGGCGCCTTTCAACTCTCTGCACGCTGGACTCCAGTTTGCGCACAAGACCGAAATGGCGGAGACGACTGACAGAATGGAGGTAAGCAAAGAATCATTGACTAAACGCAGCAGAGGAAAGGCCAAAGAGGGAGTCTATGTATCTATCCCCAACATACACATTTTGGTCAGTTCACCTAATATAGTTGTAAAATGTAATCTATTTGTCTTCAGTCGTCGCTTCATTGTACGCACTTTCAAATGAAGCATCCATTTTACTTGCCATCTCGAGCTGTGCTAATTTCCAATGTCGTGATTCGTCTGCCATCGTGTGTAGTAATGAAATGGGAAACATTCATCAGAATATACATATATATGTAAAGTGTTTTTTTTAATCTAGTCGACGAGAGAAACAACTAACGGTTGATGCGACACCGGCATGGAGATCAGATTGTCTCTGGTGTGTTCATGAGACCGCATGGGGGCTAATTTGCTAGCTAGTAGCCACTATGGCTTTGAATGCTGCCTCATGCTCATGCTAACATTTCCAACTTGCAATGATGGAGGCTAACCACCGGGTACGAAGAAGGCCATAACCGTACAACGTAAATTTCTGAGTTTCATTCACATTATTCAATGGCGTGAAATCCGCGGACGGGCAGAGGCGGGCACGGCGCTAACAACCATGTGCTCCTATCAAAGGATGCGATGGGTATACGTTTGATAATTCTATGGTCTGAACAAGGCCTGGCCATTCACTGCTGTATTCGTACATTTTGAACTGGTTTGATAGCAGCATCCTTTACGTGTGGCTGCAACACTTTATGTATTTATCAGCGTACACTCAAATTGGCTACGGTCGTGACTTTGTCTCTCTTTTGGTGAGGTTTCTCAGGGGGAGGGTTCTGTGAAGCCTGCAGCTGAAGACATGACTTCAAAGGATTACTACTTCGATTCCTATGCTCATTTTGGTATCCACGAGGTAAGTCATGTTGTTGACAAACTTTCAGTTACATCTCAATTTTAATGCATTTTGGTTATTTCCTGGGTCTTTTGTTCATCGCCTTTTTCTAAACTATTGATGTAGGAAATGCTGAAGGACGAGGTGCGCACTCTTACCTACCGCAACTCGATGTTCCACAACAAGCACCTGTTCAAGGATAAAGTGGTACTGGATGTAGGCAGTGGTACTGGAATCCTTTGTATGTTTGCTGCCAAGGCTGGAGCCAAGAAAGTCATTGGGGTAGGTGATTCATATATCAACTAATGAGTCACGTTCAAAAAAAAAAAAAAATTAAAAAGTACAAAACTACTACAAAAACTACAGTAGTCCCCTCATTTTCTCTTGGCAAAAATGAAAAGTTTCCCCCTGAAGTGCTGTTCTCACTCTTGTACATTGGTATGAATGGCTACTTATTTCTTTTTGTCTTTTTATAGATTGAGTGCAGCAGCATTTCTGACTATGCCGTAAAAATTGTCAAGGCTAACAAGCTTGATAACAGTAAGTATACAATCACATATTAAAATAATTTTGGTGACTGTCTACTCCTGTTTATAATGCCTGTTTTTTCCAAATTCCTTCTAGTCGTGACGATCATCAAAGGGAAGGTGGAGGAGGTGGATCTTCCAGTGGAGGGGGTCGACATAATAATCTCAGAGTGGATGGGCTATTGCCTCTTCTATGAATCTATGCTGAACACCGTCATCTATGCCAGAGACAAGTGGCTGGTATGTGCACGTTAGAGGACATGTAGCAAAGCGTGTGCTGGTCAGCTTTTTATTTCTCAAACAAGCTCATTCTCATGTAAGCCAAATGTATGTGTTACCATGCAACCTGTATGGTGGCGGGGGGTGTATTTAGTAATTATGGCATTTAGTTGATTTGACGACTGGTGCATGTGTGCCTGTACAAGCATTCAGTAGGTCATTCTTTCAACCTGCTCTTTTGACCCTTTTACTCAGGGCAATGCCCCCCCCACAAGGCACGACGGTTGCCCAATGCTGCCACTCTCTCGGTCTAATTTAGCTTTCTCCCCTTGGCAGAAACCAGACGGGCTGATCTTCCCCGACAGGGCAACCCTTTACGTCACCGCCATTGAAGACAGGCAGTACAAGGACTACAAAATTCACTGTGAGTGGCTGACGCTCATTTTGAATGAGACTTGGTATGGAAATGGTTTATCCAGCATATGACGGTGTCAAACCAGGAAGTTTGTAGTTGTCATTTTTTATATCTAATTTGACTTTTTGTTCTGGCCATTTTCATGCCAGTTTAGTATTTTTATACCATTTATAGGAGACATTCTTAAGAGTAGTTGGTCTAGCCAAGCTGAACTGTTAAAATATTTGCAGCAGTTGTGCCTAACCAAAGCTGATTTGCCATTGCTTGTCTGTATCTTTGTTTCTGCAAAGGGTGGGAGAACGTCTATGGCTTTGACATGTCTTGCATCAAAGAGGTGGCCATCAAGGAGCCCCTGGTGGATGTGGTGGACCCCAAACAGCTGGTCAGCAGTGCCTGTCTCATCAAGGTGGGTAGTGTACCCGACACCGACCACGACTGCGTAGTGGACGGGGCGGCAGTAGCTCAGTGGACAGAGCGGGTCGTCCACTCACCGTAGGGTCGGCGGTTCGATCCCCTTGATCTCCCCCCTCCTCCCCCCTCCTACTGGCCACATGTTGAACCCCACAAATGTACTGATTGTAAGTCGCTTTGGACAAAAGCATCTGCTAAATGCCCCTTTACATGTGTTGCCATCTTTGACCTGGAGCAAACATTTCTCAGCTCATTTATCAGTGTGATGCACACACTAGCATTAGAAAAAATAAAGTGTTCTGGGCTATTTTGTCTGATTCTTGCTGCTCTGTTGAATACCCACAGGAGGTGGACATCTACACGGTGAAGATCGACGACCTGTCCTTCGCCTCGCCGTTCTGTCTTCAGGTTAAGAGGAACGACTACATCCACGCCCTGGTCACCTACTTCAACATTGAGTTCACTCGCTGCCACAAGAGGACCGGCTTCTCCACCAGTGTGTTTTTTTTCCTACTTTCCAATTCCGTTTTCATAATGCTCTCTGGAGGCGTGTTCTTGGACATGATTTGCCAACGTCACTTTCAATTTCCTTCTGGTTACAGGTCCCGAGTCTCCCTACACCCACTGGAAGCAGACCGTGTTCTATCTGGATGACTACCTGACTGTGAAGACTGGCGAGGAGATCTTTGGCACCATCAACATGAAACCAAACAGCAAGAACAATGTGAGGCCACTGCATTTTGCTTTTGCGCGTAGAAGCACGTCATTGTTCAACTATGCAGAATTTGACTCATAAAATATGCATACATCTGCCATGTTTGCTTGAACTGAGACTGTATCCCAGTTGTTGCACTCATACCAAGATATTCTACACCTTGGACAATGTGCTAGCAGTGGGGTACTGCCTGCTTCATAGTCTTTCATGAAGGAACATGCAAACAAGATGTGTACTTCAACTGGGTGGGGGAAAATGCCATACACATGCTGTAGTCTTGCTGTTCACCAACAATCAGTTTGGTTCCTATATGGGTGTGGTTGTCATTTAGTGTCCCCATAAAGAGTCGAGTGTCCTTATGGACTTTGATGACAGTAAAGTACAAAAAAAAAATATGTATTCGCTTTATTGGCATTGGTGCAAAATATTGCACAAATTGGACCGAGCTGATATTCAACTGAAGTTAATCACATGTTTGCTTTTTCCAATGCAGAGGGACCTGGACTTCACCGTAGAGATCGACTTCAAGGGTCAGCTGTGTGAGGTGTCAAAGACCTCAGAGTACAGAATGCGCTAGGACGGCCCCCCCGCCCCCACTCGGTCCCCGTTGTGTCTACTTGTGTGTTTTGAGGATGAGGAATAGGCAGTACGGTCAGCGTGTTACAGTGTTGGGGCAAGTGTTGATCTCAAGGTTTTTTTTTCCTTTGTTTATTTTTTTATAGAAATGCTTTTGTGTCGCAGTTCTCGTTAAAGTGACGTGACTATTTAAGGTAGCTCGCTTTTGTGAAGGAGCCCAGGGCAACCACCCTTAACGATTCATTGTGCAATAGTCCCTTAAAGTCGGTCCAGCGTATGCCGTCATCTACTTGGTGTCTTTAGAGGTTTTCTATTGGTTTTTAGCTTGCGCACTTGCCCCATACAGAACAACACACTCTGACCTTGGCAGACTTGCCTGTACATAGCATAACTGTTGAGTCAACTCTTGCTCTCCTTGTCAGGTCATTGATCCTAATCATAACCTATAATCTAACAGTGTCCCTGCCTTCCTCTGTTTTTATTGTATGTTGTAGCGCCTCCTGTGGCTGTGTTGAAGTAAGGACAATAAGATTGCCTTCCATTGGTTGTCGGAAATCAGCCACAGGTGTTTTTCTTTGTTTTTGTTTTTTTTTTATTCTTTGTGCAGTTAAGGGGCACCCCATCTGGACCGTCATACTCCCTCGTCTTTTTTCTGTCCAAATTTGAATTGATTAGATACAACGAAGGACATTCCTTTTTGGGGAGAAAACTAATTGGAGTTTTGTAGGGTGCCTAGTGATGGTTTTATAGGTCAGATCCTGGCGGAAGTTAGTTATTGCTGGCAGATGTTCATGGTTATCCAGGACTGTCAACTTTGGATCCCATATCTTGCTACTGCAGACTCGATCTAAAAGTTTCCTTTAAACACCTTTTTACCATTGTGGAGTCTGTGCCCATGAGTCCGTTTCCAAACAAAGCAGAGCACTTTGATTGTGTCAAGCGGTGGCTTGGGTAATGTTGTTTACCTGTACATGACAAAGGTTTGTAGGACCAGACTGTAATACGGTTGTTGTTTTTTTGGCTGCTTTTATAATAAAACTATTAAAGTAAATTGAAATTGAGTGGTTTTTGTAGCATGCGCTGCCTTTTGAGCACAATTTGAAAAACATTTATTTCATGGGTGTTTTCCGATATGCTTGTTTGGAGTTGTTCTTTAATCTTCCTAAATGCATTCCAGGGTGTGTCCAGGGCATATCTAATGGTGTAATGGTACATTTTCAAGTGGTAGGTTTCTAAATTATTTTTGATCCAAAATAAATTCAGCGAGTCTGTTCAATTAAGGATCAAATTGACTCAAGTATGAGTCAATATTTGGAAGGCTACGATTCAGATTAAACGCATTCATTCTCACATTGGTTTTGTGGGAAAGGGTTATGAAATGTGAAACTGTCTGGTCTCCCTTCAAAATTGACATTTTTGTGTGTAGTCTTATTAAAGTAGTCTTGTTCCACCGAGCAATAAAGTAGAAAAGTGATGCAGCATGTGTCATTGATGGCACATAATGGAAACTCTTTCCCTCTCCCCCAACAGGAGCCTCAGTGAGTAAATCAACAACAAACAGACTTGTTTTCCATGTGGGGGACAACTGTATGAGAGTTCATCAATAGAAAGATTGGACTCCTCATGACCTATTTGGTCATGTACATTTGTGAGCTTCCATTTCAATGTTTGATTAACCCTACTCTAACAAGGAAAGTGAAGGATGTACCAATTCCCTTAACAGCTTATATGGTTTAACCTTCATACTGTTGCCACCCCCTCCCTGCCAGACCACTGTTCCTTTTTTCTTGGACAGTTTATTAGGAAGCATTTGCAGGGTTGGGATTAGTGTTAGCATTAGATTAGCATTAGAAGGCAATAGATCCTCCACGGACCAACTGGTCTGTGACAATTTCACCTGATATCACATCCCACCTGCCGATCAACATCTGATCAAAAGGCTCCTTCAAATAACGGCAACCCAATAGAATATACAGGGTTGCATGGCTGATGCTAGGAGGTCTTTCATTCACACAGCATTAGTGATTCTAGTCATCCATTACATAATAGGCCATATTCTTATCCTTTGTTATCTGCTGTGCCATGTCATTGATTTATCAGGTATTCACAGTGTATGTGGATACCTACTACTGCAGGGTTTAGGTATTATTGTTATTCTGGATTGATAACAGCGATAGCTCAGCGGCTGAATGGTACAACTTCAAATTTGGCATGTATATTCATATCCCCGGGAAGCAGATGTCCAAAAAGTTTGTTGTCAGTTTGCCCACAGGGTGTGCAATAATTCAGCCTAATAAGTTAGACAATCAGCCCCGGTGCCCTGATGGATAAAACATTCTGAAACCTGCACAGGCCTTATTTTACATGCTGAAAATATTTGCCTCTTAGACCCATAATGAAAAATGATCTCTGATGTGATCTTAAATTTAGCAATGCTTCTTTCATTACTTAAAAAATTGACTTTTAATTATGGAAAAATCTAAATATGGTAATTAGTGAACATTATTCACTCAATCACAAGTCCACTTCAGAAGGTGGTAGGGAAACTTTCCATGCACATCGAGGACTTAACATGTGTATAATGTCTTTTTGTTATGTCATTATGACACTATGTCATAACCTGCCATGAAGTGAAATCTCTGCTACTACAACCAACTACCACTTGTACTACTAATCATAACAGTATAGCAGCAACAATAACATCTGCGCATAAAACAATGTTTACTGGTCCAATGAAAAACTCAGACAATTTGGCCCTCAGTGAGAGCTAATTGGGGAACCCTGCTCCAAAGTCTTATGCCTATAAGGGGCCCAAAATCAGACATAAACAGCATGGGGCATTTAGCAGACGCTTTTGTCCAAAGCGACTTACAATCATTGCATTTGCGGGGTTTGACATGTGAACAGTTGGAGGAGGGGGATCGAACCGCCGACCCTACGGTTAGTGGACGACTTACTCTGTCCACCCGCTCTACCCACTGAGCTACTGCCACACTTCTTGTGAGTGGTCACAGACCTAGTATTTTATTTTGATTTTCACCTATCAGTTTTCCAATGTACCGAACTCACACATTGCACAGGAGAAGGAAATCCCCGGGACGTTCTGACAATTCTACTTGAATTGAATAAATTGTGTTTAACAGCCTCTGTATATCAAAGCAAAGCAACACAATTTTTTTCACCATCATCACATCATCATATACATTGTACATACACCACAGCATTAGTTTTTATCGCCTATTCTGTTGCCTGGGTGTGAATGTGTTGCCATCACATTCACATCCAGCGTTATCTCTAATGGGAGGGAGCCGAGCGTTTCATTTAGTTCTTTATTTTCAAAACCTCAAATCTTACATACATCGGTTCAGTCTGAAGTCAACGTCCTCCTGATCCAAACGTAGACGTTTTCAGGGTGGGTCCCAGCGCACCCCAATCGCCATCTTCTGTATTCACTTTTTTAACCTTGTCATGTCCTTGTCATCTAAAGTAGCCAGGGCTGAAGGAACTGGGAAAGGTAGATGCTGTAGCTTGGCTAGACTGACTTGTTTTTGCCCTTTCTTGATGCTCTTTGGGCTGAAGTGCTACATTTCTGTGCAACATCCCATCAATAACTTGCATCAGTTTCTTGACATTGGCTCTGCTGCTGCTGCAGACAACACGCTGATTGTCACCAAGTGTCCCAAAAAGCAACTTGAGATGTTGGTCCTCCTTTTAACGCATTTTCAAGTGTCACCATGAGTGAACACCAGAATTGTGTACTTCAACACCTCTTAGTTATACCTCAGTATTTTTCGATACTCAGAAACTCTGATTTCCGACTGTGGTCCTGCTCTCTCACCGGTTGTTTGCTCACCGTGTTTCCTGTCCTGCCTTGTTCCTTGTCATAATCAAGTGCCCTCTTGGCATGCTGACAGCCAGGCCGCCGCCAGGCCAGAGCTCCTGAGGTCATCCACGGGTCCACTGTCACTCAGCCCCTGGGTGTCCACCACTGTGATGCTCTAGCCAAAACATTTTCCACTTTTGGAGGAGTCTGCAATATCCCTGTCTAAGGATAGCTTGTGGGACTGCACCTTGTGGGACTGCACTGGGAGAAGGTTTTTTTCCCCGAATGGCGCTCCACTGTGTTTTTCCCAGAGGCTGTTTGGCCGAGAATCTCGGGGCAATACATCAGTAGCTCAGCAGTAGCTCAGTGGACCAAGCAGGTCGTCCACTAACCGTAGGGTCGGCGGTTCAATCCCCTTGATCCCCCTCCTCTAACTAACGTCGAAACCCACAAATGTACTGATTGTAAGTTGCTTTGGACAAAAGCGTCTGCTAAATGCCCCTTTACATCTGTTAACCATTATTTGTATTTCAATGCAATTCAGTAGTGGGCAGCAATGTTCACCATGGCCCTGTTCCAACCACAATCAAGTCTGCTGAAATTCTACTTTTGAGCAGATCTGCAGAACCAATTTAGCCTTGTGAGACCATCCAGATATTTATGTTTTGCCGTTGGCAATGAATATCAGTCTGTTCTTGGCTGTGGCTCTATGGATGAGTGGCATTCAGGGAGATTTCACCACTGCTACCACAGTAGTAAAGAACCAAGTGGAGAAGAAGCCAGCTAAGCCATGGAGCAGTGCAAAAAAGTGGAGAAGGAGAAGATTGACTTTCTTCAAGACAAGGATCTGTGCGTCAGCTTGAAACAGCAACATATGAGCAGAGCCTGCAATTAAAAGATAAACTGGATCCCTCCGAGCAGACAAAGGTCATGAAACAACAAGTAGACCTGCACAGGTAATATTCAATCACATACCAGTGGCGATGCTGGACGAACTGGGGAGTCAACCATTTAAGAACGACCAAGACAACCAGCAGGAAATGTCATAATATGACATCCATATTATGGAAATGGTGGAAATGGTCACACAGCCTGCTCAACTCATGGAGGGACATTGCAACATAGGTCTGCCATTAAGCAACAAGATGGCTAACAACAAAGAGCTCTCAACCTAAGGAGGAAGTTTATTAAGAAGTTTCAGTTCAAAGCTGATTACTCTGTGTTTGTGGATGACTGTGACAAAGGCTATGTGGTGAAGGTTTCCAGCGAGGAGGTCAACTGCAGTGATGGGAAGATTTGGTACTAGATTTGCTACACCAAAGAATGTACCCTCCAAAGAAGCTGAAGATCCAAGTGGTTTTTGATTGTGAAGCATTGTATCAGGGAAACAACCAGCTGCTATCAGGGTCCGGATCTAACCAGCACGCTGCTTGGTGTCATCACCAGGTTCAGGCAAGAAGAGGTGGCTAACATGGCCGACATGGAAGCCAAATTCCACCAGGTCAAAGTATTCAAAGTCTCAAAGAGTCTGCGGTTTTTACAGCAATGAAGATTCTCCATAACTGTACACCAAAGCCAGGCTGTGGCGATATCATTCCAGAACATCTTGCTCAACAATGCTCTGAATGAGGGACCTTGGTCTGTTGTAAGCCTGTAGGCTTCAGCAAAAGCAACATTCACTCAGCTACATCACTTTGCAGATGCTAATGAAGAATGCTACGGAACAGTGTGTTACCTGCTACAGAAGAGCAAAAACAACAAGCCTCAATGTGCTTTTGGGGGTGAAAACCAAAGTTGTACCGATCAAACCATCCCACACATGGAGCTAGCTCCATCGGAAACAGAACCAGTAGATTCTGCATCTTTGTAGCAAATTGAGTGGAGATCGCCAGCAGCCGGATATGATTCAGCAGTTTCTGGAGTACTTCTCTTCTTGGTTCCTTCTAAGGAAGGCAGTCACATGGATTCTGCTGTGCTCATGTTGCAAGAGGAATGAGTCATTAGGCCATGAAGAGCTTCAAGGACTGAAGAGATGAAATCTTACTGTGGAGAATTTAAAGGAAGCTGAGCATTTATTAGTGTTGGATTCCTGGTGCTAATGCAGCCATAAGAAGATCCTGCGGGATGAGTACGGAGACTCATGAATCTCTGTACACCAACAATGGGGTGGACTACTTCGATCTGTTCAAAGTCAAGTGTGGCAAAAGCATCGTAATGAGGTCCGGTGTTATCTTCACCTGTCTGGCTAGCCGTGCAGTCCATATCGAGGTAACATTGTTGCTAGATACAAACTCCTTCATCAGTGCTTTTTGGTGCTTCATAGTGAGAAGAGGTCAGGTGAAACCCTCTGTTCAGACAACGGAACGTTAGAGCGTGAGGAGAGCTAAGGGTGGACTAGCTCCAAGATCAAGGACCCTTTATGTCAGGGGGGAATCCAGTGGATGTTCAACCCTCCTACTGGTTCTCACCATGGCGGTGAGAGAGAGGTCAGGTCAGTGAGGAAGATCCTCAGCACCACCTTAAAGCTCCAGACATTGGATGAAGAAGGCCTTTACAGGTGTGTGAGGTGGAAGCCAAATGTTTCACATGGCTGGTATATAAAGGCTCGAGCTCCAGCTAGCCCCACCTACATGGCAATACCAATCGTAAAATGTACTAAATTACAGTTTAAACAGCCACAAAACACTTTAAACCCATTTCATCCGGTATACGCAGCAATACTGTTATAATGACATTTACACACAGCATTTATCAGCTGGTCATTATAAAACCCTAATATAACATATTATGTGTGAAAAACCCCTAACCAAATGGTCTAGTCTGACAAGTGGCATGTATGAGCCTTCATGTTTAATTTCCCAATGGGGAAGATGAGCACACTGGTGAGCATTCTTCTGCAGGTTGTTTTATGCTGCATACAAGGTGATATGCTAGAATATATTTATACAGAATGCAATTGTGACTTACGTATGAATTGTGTGGCGCCTTAAATTCAATGAACAATAATCACTGCAATCTACATTATATTGTGGTTATTTACCTGTGTGTCATCTTCCGGGGGTCGTCTTCCGGGTACGGACATTTCTATTAACATGGTGATGATACGTGACAAACACACAGACAGATGGCTTTCATGCTGTTAACATCATAACCCTTGCTTGGGTGATGGTGCAATTAAAGTCATACTCCCCATCCAGCCTTTTCATCCTCGAAAACAAACAAGGTAGTCCACTGTTACATTGTGACACCTGGCCTTGTACCTGACCTTGAACTGACAGGCCTGAAGTGCCAGGTACCACCTTGTATTGTGTCCTTCATCTTGTTCAACCACTGCAAAGCACTGTGGTCCGTCTCCATGATAAAGTCTTGAGCTGACATGTAATAGGGTAGATAATCCAGTACCCATTTGAGTCCCAGGCACTCTCTCTCTACTGTACCATAGCTTCCTTAGAAACAGCTTCCTGCCGAGGTAGACAACAGGCCTCTGCTTTCCATCCTTTCCCTGCAGCAGCATGACTCCTAACCCCACACCTGCATGGTGAAAAGTAGTCGAAAATCAGTCTGCTGCAGCACTGGATCCCTGCAGAGGGAATCTTGCAGGTCCTCAAATGCCTGCTGCATTGTCAACATTTGATGCTGCTTTTCCTTGTCAGCTCAGTCCGGACTGCGACTCTGGAGAAAAAGTCGGGGCTGAATCTCCTGTAACAGCCGATGGCCCCCAGGAAGGATTGCACTTGAGCCTTGGTCTTGAGCCTTCTCCACCTGTGGTTTTACAACATCCTTCACCCCCCATCACAAATCCCAGTTACTGTACCTCTGACTGGGCGTAAGCACATTAGGATGGGTTGATGTGCTGAAGCACATCCTTCATGTGTCCCAGATGCTCCTACCAGGTTCCAGGCATTGCAAAAGAGCTGGTGCACACTGTAGACCTAAGGGTATCACTATGTACTGGTAGAAACAGTGTCTAAAAGCTGTGAGTGGCCTAGTTTCAAATGATGGCGGTTGGGTCTTTAAGCCAGATGTGATGCTCTGCAAGAGGTGTTTGGCCATGTATGTTTGACAACTGCTCCCCAGAATGTGGCCCCAAAATTGCTGATCTGCTGGCAAGCGTGAGAAATCCACCTCGGCCCCCATTCCGGAAATGGAAGGCAAGTACTGGGCCTCTTCTTCCTCGTCCACCTTTCAATCAAACAATTGCACAGATGTCACAGACATCATTCATTTGGAAGATTTGCCTCTCCCTTCTTTTCTCTGTCACCCAATCACAATCACATAGGTGAGTGCTCCCACCCTACAGTTCACTTCATGTGGTCCTTGCCATTTTGCTAAGAGACTGCTCTCAGAGTTGGCCAAAGGAAACTGGGAAAGGGCCGTTCCCTGGGGCAACTCTCAGTAGGTGAACAGTAGGTAGGATAGCCATCCATCCCTCTTGCGGACTTCTGGGGATGGGCAGATGGAGCAGTCATCCACATCCAGGAGAAGATCTCCAATCTTCTGGAGCAGCGCCTTGGGAGCCACAACCATGAGCTCTGTTTTGTTGGTGTTTAACTTGAGTAAGTTAGATGACATCCAGGTTTTTATGTTGTGCAGGCAGTTGACAAGGGACTGTGGGGGGAGCTGAGTGGATGGCTTGGTGCTGAGATACAGCTGGGTATCATCGGCATAGCAGTGAAAGCTTAGGCCGTGGTGACGGATGATCTGACCAAGGGGGAGCATGTAGATGGTAATGAGGAGGGGTCCAAGCACAGAGCCTTGGGGCACGCCTTGGTTGACTGAGGCCGGGGTGGAACTGGAGTCTCTGATGGTGACAAACCAACGGTGTTTCCCGTTGGAGAGATATGAGTGGAACCAGGAGAGAGCTGCACCGGTGAGGCCTAGGTATTCCAATAAGCGGTTGAGGAGGATTGTGTGAGAAACTGTATCGAAGGCTACAGAGAGGTCCAGGAAGATGAGAATACTGATGTGGCCGGAATCAGCAGCGATGAGGAGGTCGTTGGTGATTGTGATGAGGGCAGTCTCTGTGCTGTGGTGAGCTCTGAAGCCAGATTAAAGGGATTCATAGATCTCATGGTTGGACATGTGCTGATCGAGTTGGACAGCAACTGTTCTTTCCAGGATTTTGCTGAGAAAAGGAAGGTTGGACATCGACCGGTAATTCGTGAGGTCAACCTGGCTTTTTGAGGATGGGGATGACTGTGGCCATTTTTAAGGTAAATGTTTGAAGGTAAACGTCTTAGATTGAATCCTCCATTCGTCAATCAATGAATTAGTGGGCAAGGTGTCCACCGACAAATGTCATGATGACATCTGTGTTGAATCAACAGCTGGGCGATTCCAGACAAATAATAAAATATTTGAAAAAATAAATGAAAAAATATGAAAACATGAGTCCTAAACAAACAATAAGGACCATTTCCATGCATGGCATGTCTGACAAAGCCTGGTTCAATCTAAGAGCGTTGTCCCTTTTGATGGCTTCATCTGAGATACCTGCTGCAGAACAAAGTATGGATTTATCTTTATCTCATCCTTAAAGGTGTTCAGATGCCAATACCATCCACAGCCCTGCCACAGAAATATTCACTGACCATAAAACGGTTTAAATTCCTTCCACATTCCACTTGCTGGGAGGCTGTCTGGACATATGATGGAGCTACAAGTTCTTCTTTCTGCCTTTTATCTCTAGAAAGGACATGAGAGAGAGAGAGAGAGAGAGAGAGAGAGAGAGGGGGGGGGGCGGAGACAGAGAGAGGGAGAGAGAGAGAGAGAGAGAGAGAGGGAGAGCGGGAGAGAGAGCGAGCGGGAGGGGGGGGGGGGGAGGGGGGGAGAGGAGAGAGAGAGA
>OMKQ01068565.1:0-16061 GCA_900302335.1 Phycis phycis | reverse complement strand
GCCAAAACCACTGGTAAATGGTTTACTGACCATGGTATTACTGTGCTCAATTGGCCTGCCAACTCTCCTGACCTGAACCCCATAAGAATCTGTGGGATATTGTGAAGAGAAAGTTGAGAGACGCAAGACCCAACACTCTGGATCAGCTTAAGGCCGCTATTGAAGCATCCTGGGCCTCCATAAGACCTCAGCAGTGCCACAGGCTGATTGCCTCCATGCCACGCCGCATTGAAGCAGTCATTTCAGCAAAAGGATTCCCGACCAAGTATTGAGTGCATAACTGAACATAATTATTTGAAGGTTGACTTTTTTTGTATTAAAAACACTTTTCTTTTATTGGTCGGATGAAATATGCTAATTTTTTGAGATAGGGATTTTTGGTTTTTCTTGACTTTTTTGCCAAAATCATCAATATTAAAACAATGAAAGGCTTGAACTACTTCAGTTGTGTGTAATGAATCTAAAATATATGAAAGTCTAATGTTTATCAGTACATTACAGAAAATAATGAACTTTATCACAATATGCTAAGTTTTTGAGAAGGACCTGTATATATATCTAGATAGGGAGTGGGTCCTCTCCCAGGAAGGCCGTCATGTTTCTACAGTAACCCAGAATGGACAAACTCCAGAGAGAATGTGCTTTTAATTAAATTCAAGAAAAGCGATTTGGGCTAAGAGTTCAAGAAAGGAGGGAGTTGTGTTATCCCCACAGTTAGGACCCATTTGGGATACATTTTTAGTACCATTGTTGTGCAGGAGCGTAACAATGAGTGATGTTGGATATAAAATGCGCCACACACTGTCTGTGGGGTTAATATACAAGTGTCCTAAAAACGTAATCCCGTCTTGGACATCAACATCAACTGCTGGCAAGACTTGGCAAGAGTTGGCAAGAGTTCCACACATTCACACACACCGTGAAATTACACTTTAAGTGTCCGAGAAGCTTAACCTTCTCTCAGACATGCCTCAGATAGCCTAGTGAAGATGAGCATGCTTGGTCCTTTTGCCAAAATAGTCAATGTATTTAGAGTCATGGCAAAATCGCCATCCAACATTACTACTATGACTACTATTTTCACTGTCCCTCCAGCTGGAGAAGACAAAGACAAAAGACAAGACTCACTATGGCAATAGGCATGGCAGTAGCAACAGGTGAGATTTCTGGCCATTGGCCAAGAGGGTGTGCCATCTGAATTTTAATTATTTGTGTTCATTACCCATGTAAGCTGCCCAGTGAATGGCGCGGCGGTCCTTCTTGTCAAATGCATTGATGTTTGCTCCTCTGGACAGCAGCAGCCTCACCATCTACACAACACACACAGAAACCCAAGACTGACAAATGAGTAGACAGTGGTGGCTACAAATCCAAATCAAATTGTTCTGGACTCATGGATTAAAAATTTTGTATTTATGTTTTTAAACCCAATTTTGGATTGGATTGTGTAGCCCAATGGTTCAAAGCATGAATATAAATCTTGGCATTTTATTTGAAACTGCCCACAACAAAAAATATGTCTCCATTGCATTAACTACTGAATATATGGCTGAATATCACTGCCAAAAATCGAGAGCAAAAATGACTTCACACAACCAACCACCGTGCGTAGAAATCATCATTGACAGCTCGTTTACATTGTATTTATTTGTATTTATTTGCTTTATTTGAGACTAAGTGGCCAGTGCCAGCCATGGCCATTGAATCCGTGAACATGATTGCTCTCACTTTTAGAAGTTATCACTACACAACTAACACATGTAGAAGTTGATTTCTCTGATTTCCAAGAAATGGCTGTGGAAAGTCCTCATGTTGGGAGCTTTTCCATTTTTATGTGTGTGTGTGTGTGTGTGTATATATATATATATATATATATATATATATACACATATATACACACACACACAGTATGCACAAATACTGCAACAGCGATGATTTATTACTCAATTAGACAATCGCTGTCTTACCATTACACTAAATAACTGTTACATTAGCTACAGCGAGGCAATGCGGAATGCAATGGCCATGGCTGGCTCCACCCACTTGGTGTCAAAAACTTGCAACCAAAGAAATACTCTGTACAATGCAGTAAAAGTGCTGGAAATAATACTTTTTGTGCACAGGTGTTAGTTTTGCATGCATGCAGACATTTCTGCTTGCGATTTTTGGCAGTGATATGCCGCCATATGTAGACAGCACTTATCGAGACAGTCAAGTATGTAACGGAAGTTGGAAGTTGTGGTTTGCGCATCCCTAGTTGCTGTGGCCCACCGTGTTCTTATCGCTGCTTGGAATTATCATTGTGTGCCCAATATTTCCTCTCCGCAGATGCCAGTGAATATTTGGATACTGGGAAAAATAGGATTGCAACAGGGAAATATGTGATTCAATGTGCACCTCTGTGGTTTTTGTTTTTTTACTTCCAGAGCCGGGGTCGGAGGAGACATTGCCTGTTCCTCAGTGAAGCCTCAGTGAAGCCTCCTCACCGTTCCTCAGGGAATCCTCCTCCCGTGCACACTCTTTTTTTGGTCACCGAACATACAGTCTCACTCCACTGGGCAGGTATTAGTTATTCTTTTGACAAGAGATCATTAGGTACAGTGAAAGTGAACCTACTTTAGATACTATAGTTTGCTCTGCTGCAAGTGCTACGCCGACCTCATTCTAAACACACACTATACACAAGGGCTGCAACAAGCACCACTGTTCTGATACTGTAGTCACACAGGCACACATCCTCACCTCTCACCGGGCAGCCTGGCAGGGACCAGACCAACTCTACTGGTGACACTTATCATGTACCATCCATCTGTCTATAATCATTTGAAAAGATTAACTTATTTTAAATATTATGTAAATATTTACTAATTATTAACATTAATAATTTCAGGCTGGAAATTGCAATTTCGGTGCAATTTCCTTGAAACTTTCCACAGCGTACAATACAGCCCACCGTTTTAGCAGTGGTTCTTAACTGAAATTAAAGTGGGTCATGCTTCCACTGAGAATGCTCAACAGTCACCCTATAACTTCCGGCACTGCTCAAAACCTTCATTACCAACCACAACATTAAACACAACACAAGACCTAAAATCGGATCTTTTGACGTGTTATCCTGTCCGCGACACGACGCTACCCCACATAACGTTCTCTGGCTTGTCTTGTGTGGGACCCGCTAACATTTTGGTTTGGGAGATAGCTCTTCTGTAAGGTTTTGAACAGAAAGGGTGAATAATGTCAATAATTAAAATAGAAAGAATACATTTGAGACATTTCCTTTACATAGCGCGACTTCTGGGTTAAACCCCACACACTTCCATTTTTTTCATCCAATACAGATGACGTTGATGGTCGAACATATACACACCCCTAAACTAACTTGGAGCAACCAAAAAATTAGCCAGTACTGCCTGCAGTGTTCCAAGTTGAATTGAACTGGAAGGTTCACAGCCCACGCTAACCTAAAGGTGGTAGCTAAAAACACACAGGGCCCACCTCCAGGTGCCCACTGAAGGCCGCGTGGTGCAGCGCCGTCCGCCCTGCCCGGTCTGAAACATTCACATTGCTGAGCAGGGGGACCAGCGCCTCGGCACAGCGGACCGCCTTGTTGGCTGCAGCGATGTGCAGCGGTGTCTGCCAGTTCTTGTCACGGGCGTTGACGTCCGCCGAGTGTTTCAGCAGCACCTGGACGGCCTCCTGCGGGGACAGACCAGGTGTCTGGGAAAATGGAACTTCTTGCACCATGAGTAGTACAGATGTCATGTAAAAGATTGTTATAATATAATGCTGCATGTACCTCACTGCAGGATGCTACGGCCCGGTGCAGAGGAGTCAGCCATTTGTTGTCTTTGGCATTCACTCTTGCTCCTAGAGAACACACGTCTCAGACAATTATGCAAATAAGAGCCAATGAAAAGTAATCATATTTTATTGCTCTGGGATGGACCGGTTTACATTAGTAAACATATTACTCACAATGTCTCCTTAGAGAGAAAGCATTATTGCTTAAAGTAATAATAATTATCTAGATATTGCTTTTGGTCATATTATTCTTCACACCAAATTTGTGCAATTAATGGAGGCTAAATGACTGAACCTTGAGATTTCATTCATACTGTACTACAAAGGTCTACTTCTGTATGGCTGTGCTATGTATTCGAAATTTTGGTAAACTTGATCCTTTTTGAGATATTTGCGATTAAAAATGCAAAAAACTCGAGAGATAACATTGAGCCTCGCTTTCCATTGTTACGTTTGACTCCGCTAATTGCTTTACGGGTGTCAGCTGGGCACCATAGCTCAGTGTGTAGAGCACGTGTTCCACAAGTGGAGGGTTGGTGGTTCGATCCCCACCTCAAATAAATGTATTTTAATGATTACGGGCATTCCTATGCCCTATAAGTAATTCCTTGCGTGGAATTACATCTTCAAGTCTCTATAGTAATTATGTTTATGCTTAGTACACATGCAAAACATAACGAATAGTGAAAACGTAACAATAATGCTCTGATTGAGAACATATAGTGGTGCTAGACTGAAGTGTCATTCTGTATGTAAAAACCTACCTGACAATATCAGCAGCTCTACGATTTCCGCATCTCCCAGATAGGCAGCAGCATGCAGCGGGGTCCGCTTTTCATTGTCCTGACACGGAAGGAACAAAACTATACATTGCATTTAAACATACATTTAAAACAAATCCAGGAACGCAGAAAATGAACTAAGCAGGTTATGTGTAGAAATAGCAGTACTGTAAATGTCAAGTAACATGCCATTAATCCTATGCCGTTCAGACATAATCTTCTGGAAATAAGACAACTATTTCAGACCATATGACCAATGAGGGGATATGAAAAAAATCTAATCAATTTGCTTTGATGACCACAAGGTTGGTGGAATGTGGGTACATGAGTGCATTGTTAGTGGGGAGAAAGCAAAGGAGAGTTCAGACTGTGGAGAGTTCAGTGTTGTGGTCTGGCCTCAACTCCCAGCCAAAACTGGGTTTGAGAAGCATGTAGGGCTAGCTTAAAAGGCAAATTAGACAGATCAATGTTCAGAGAGCACCAAGTTGACAATATTGCTCTTTTTTTTAATAACCAAATATAACACGATTATAGAGGGCTTAAGATACAGGAATGCCATATATATGAATCATTATTATTGCAAAACGATCCAGACAATGTTTACTTAGTCTTGTTTTGTATGCAAGGGATTGGCGCATGCAACACAAGGATAGAAATCAACACAACAATAAGTCAAGAACTGTAGTTTGATCCATCACATATTGATTTGAAAACAGAAGGTGGGAAGATATCAGATTAACAACTTAATAAAGCAATCTTAAGCGGCATACGAATGGAACAATCAGCTGTGGGTCTAGTGGTGTTCACTGAAAAGCTGAAACAAAGGCATAAGCGGGGCAAAAAGAGAGGTGATTCCTCAATCCCGAAAAACCCTTTTCCAAAAATTGCAAAACACCAGGACCAAACCAGTGTGGGGGAAATCTACTTCATGACGACCAAAGAGTGACACAATAAAAAAAAACAATGGCCAAAGGAAATTACAGCAGTCAAAACTAATTGTATCCTAATTAATGACATGTTTTTAAAATATCTAATCAATTTGGATAAAAGGAGGCAAAACATAGAAAGAGTTGCAAGATAGAAGGAAGGAAGGAAGGAAGGAAGATTATGATAAGATAAGATTACCTGTGTATTTACATCTTCTTTCTTGAATATAAGGGAGCGTACTTCATCTGGGTCCACATTGAAAATAGCTTTCAGCAAAGCAGGCTGCAAATGAAAAAAATAAGAAAATGTTAGAAGATTTATCAGTCAACACATCAGATAAAAAAATTTACATTGCTAGACTGCAAGAACAATAGAATAGAACATATGTTATTTAGCAAATGCATTATTATTTGTATACTTATGTATTTGTTTAGCCATGTGCACTGCACATGGCTAATCCATCTATCCATATACAACAAATCTAGAGGGAAGAGTGCAACATTTATTCACTGAGTCAATTGCTTTTTCCCCTGCAGCTTTGTTAATATGTTGGTATGAAAAATGGAGGGGCGTATTTATCCATATATAGAAGGGTTTCCCATGTATTAGGTTGTAGCAGCAAAGAGCAACAACTGAACCTAGGTCTCAATATGTTCTTCTTCCCCTCCATACCGAAACAGGAGAGCATCCACTGACATTCTGCACCAAACCATGTGATGAGCGAACGTAGCCAAGCACTCGGCCATGGCAAATCCTTAGGCTATTTATGTTGAGCCATTTACTGTAAAGCAAAAGGAATTCCAGGGAGTATGATTACAGTAGTTTTCCCGAGGCTGAGAAGGGGAAATATTTCATGTTTAGTTATTAAGGTTAGAGAGGGGTGAGTTAAATCTTGGAGACACAATATTACTATGATTTTAATTGAATAACTAATAGAATCTAAATGAAACCAAACCTTCACATAGAAAAATCTGTTCAGTGGATTGAAGAGTGCATTGACAGTCTAGCACCAGTCATTAGCACCTTTGTTGATGGTTTGGTTGACCGATAAGTCCCAATATAAATAAATGCACACAGGATTGGAGCTTGGAGCTCTGTATTTTAAATGATAGCCAGAAGGATAATATTGCTTGAATCTAACTGCAAATACACAATTAACAATGGTTGAAGTTGTACTTGTTTGTGGTGGCTGAAAACTGACGAGATTGGGAGCACCGTTGTGCCAAGGTATAAGAGTCAGTCTGGGTTGAAAGGCAGATGAACCCTGGTGGTACTACATCTGATCACCTCCATATCAAAACACTTTAATTTTCTCTTACTAGGCTCGCTTAATTGCACACTGTACAAACATCTGTTAATCTGAATGCCCCTTTTTGTTGGTTCAATTTTTTTTCTTTTGTCCGTTAACTTAGGTAGGGGCATCATTCTGTTGGAATGAGGCCCTGCAAAGCCCATTGAGAACAGCAATAAAGGGTTTACATAAATAAACTTGGCTTGACTCAGTTAGGCGGTTTTTGCTGGTTTGGCGACATCCAACAGGCTACTTTGAACAATGCTCTTGCTCTAGACATCTGGTAATATTCAGCCGAAATTAGCCCAAATTATTTCATACACCAAGATGATACTCAAAATGAACACATTCCCAAAAACTAAGATCACCGAAGACAATGCTCATCAATGTTCATCTCATGTTGTCTTTACCAAGGTGCCCAATTCAGATTTTTTATTAATATCATACATTCCTAAATGCATTGTAGCTATGACACTTTAGTTTACTTTAGGCCATAGTTACATCCATGACAGTTCATACATTCATTGTTTATAAATTAGCTCAAATGTATGACCAAGGATCTGTCTTTAAGCAGCAGCACTCAAATTGTTGTCCACAACAATAAATGAATGAATGCTGCACAATGTGTAGTTCTACAGTAAATGTTGACTACCCCCTTGACTACCCCTTTCAGTAGGCAGTAGCATTTGAAAGCTTGGAATCCCATCCACAAACCCATAAAGACAAGATTAAGTTGTCATAAAATGCAACCAGAGTCCCAGAAATAAGCTATTTAGCTGCTTTAATTTCTTTCTCTAGATTTAACATAATTTTCAAACTGTTGGCCATTTGAAACAGCTCTAAACATATACGCTATAACCCAAATTGATTGTATAGATCTGTTAATATCAATCACCTACCTCACTCCACATAAAGGTTTTGCAAATGTGTTGCAATTAAATAATGGTATGTTAGAAATACAGTTAGTTAGAAATGCAGAAGACATGCAAGGATATCGTATGAAGCTATAAATATTGACATGCCCTTGTTCAACAGGATGAAAAAGTAAGCAATGTTATGAGCATTCCTGTTCGCGGAAAGTACTGAGATTTCACAATAAACTCATTTTATAAAGCTCGGTGCAACACAGCACTGTATATACAGTGTAGTAACGTTACTGCCAGGACGAACGTCAAACGCGTACTTTTGGATTTTGGTTGTGGCCCATTTTTACAGACAACGTGAATAGGCCGATTTGTACGGTACATGCGAGTTTACAATCGACACTTGTTTTAAATTATCTATATTCAGTCAATACATGTGAGATACAAATGTTAGTTGTTAGTTGCAAACTCATGTACATCAGTGTTGGATATTTGCAGTGCCTCAAGAAGAACGTCGGAGCACCTCATACAATCCTGTCTGGTTAATACCATCACCATGGCGACCGCTCTCTGGCAACTCAACTCGCTTGAATCCAGGCACACCATCACCATCAATCACGTACACATACACGCGAACAACAAATTACACAAGCACACGCGGTACGAAAATGAAAATGACAGTCGCGGGCTTAACGACGTGCACTTGCACGCACTACACGCCTAACGCTATTTTTGATTGATGTGTCGAACGCTTATACACGTCCTTGTCAAATTGTAACAAAAAAAACACTTTCATTTTCAAATAATCGCCCACGAACCCAAATAATTGAGAGATTCCACCGGGCACAGTTCACATCAAGGTGAAGAGAAGTAGTCTACGCATAGCAACAGTTTAGCCACTGCGTTCCATTAATTATAAATAAACAGTTAAAAATCCAGCGAGGGTAAAGCAATGCAGTTGTATAAACATGCAGACTACTTTATGCTTAACACATACTGATACTACTAACAGATACTAATGGTTAAGCTTATGTCACAAATAAGATCCCTCAAATAAGCAAACATATGAAATGGCCATGTCGCCATAAACTGCGGCAATGACACAATAACATTCAAAAGTACCAATGTACATATGTGTAAACACGACGGTCATTCGTGAAACAATGTCAGTATCCTTGGAAGATTGTCATTACTAGCAGAATTCTGATCGGCATTTGGAGACAGCTAGTTAGCATTCATTACATCGTTTTTGTGGAAACACATAGGACACTTTTTCACACAAAAGTTATCCAAAAGAAAGCTCTCTATCGTCGCTCACGGGCAGTGTAAATACTGGAAACTAACATAAAACATTAGCATTGGTTTGGTTAGCTGACGATAATTACTAGAACTTAACCAATCCCATCAAGCATGGTCTTTGGATGATAAAATTGGTCCAGAATAACAGCAAACATGGGGAGTGTGTGACTTTGCTCTTTACGACTATTACTACAATATATGAACACGAAATAAGTTCCTAAATTATCTTCTGTCTGAAGAAATAGTCGGATAGTTGTGCTATATCTCGTCGGCGACGCTGAAATTAAGGTGAGCCAAACAGCGACAGCTGAAATGTAGCTTTGACAAAGTGGTAACTTACCTGGTCTCGAATTTTGAGAACCACCATATTTTAAAAGTCGTAATTGTTCTCAGGCAGAATCATACGCGTGTCTTATTTGTCCTCTTCAGCTGTGTTTTAACTGAACAAACCGGCGGGTTTGTTGATAGTTACAATGAGGCCTAGCGTGCCGTTAGCTTAGCTATCTTGCTAGCTTCCTGGGGCGATGGCATGAAGCAGAGGATCAGCGGAAACTCCATAACATTACCGCCATCATAGTCCACCTCAGATAGAGATGCAATTCAAATGGTCAGATGGTCTCAAGAATCGAGTAACAACGCTAGTGGTTGGCTGCTGGTTGACCAACCACTTCCATTTGCAGAAACATCATAACTATACTGCGGCACCCCTTTATTTACAGTAATATACACCTTGTTTATATTACTGTATTATTATTTTTTATTATTTTACATTAAAAACTTCAAATGACCTGGTGCTTAAAAACAAATACAATTGCGTAACAGTAATTACCCTTCTCCCCTCTCCAATGTGAACATTTATTCATAGGCTACATTGACTATCATCGGCTTCTCTTTTGAGATTTTAACTGGTTTGCCACAAAGGTCTATTCCTAGAACAGTGGGAGATGAAAGGTATCAGTCTCAACCTTACGTCATACTATTTCATGAGATAAAGTGACGCCATTTTTGTTGATCTTAAGCCAAAATACTCAGCTGATACAATATTCTGGATGATGACATTGTTATTTTCATGGTTATTTTATTTGAATAATAATGAAATGAAAATTGATGCAGCAAAGGTATATTTGAATTTCATTTCACTGGATATATATTCACCTGTCGTACAACCAACAAGTTTTACTGTGGAACTTTGTATTCATCATTTGCACTTAAACTCTGTTTGTCTTCATGTGATTCATTGTTATATAATACTGCCCTCTACCGGCCCATTATTTGATTTCACAAATGTATTATTGCCGTTGTAATAGCAAATATGGTATTGGGCATTATCAGCAATTCAAACAATGTTCCCAACAACTTATGAAACAGGGAAGTGGACACCTGAGCTGTGAGATTCCAAAGGTTACCCAGCATTTAAGGAAGGAAATATTGCCAGTGTTATAACACCGTTATTATGAGGTGTTATAATACTAAACAGCAATTCAGGACCTTCATCAAACGTACTTTCTGGTGAGGAAATAACGATCACTATTAGCCCCCAATGAATGTCTACTGGTTTATTAAACAATGTCAGTGAAGCATAGCATGTAGTATATGTAGTGTACACAAGGTATATGTTACTCAGTGTCCCTGTAGCCGAATGAGTTATACTAGTGTTGCCTTTCATTCTCATGTTTTGGATGGTTCAGTTGCCTTGCAGGAGGTAAACCCCCCCTGGATCCACCCTAAACTCCCCTGAGGCAGCAGTAACCCCAACTGGAATGCTCGCTCAGCAGGGAACCAGGGCCGGATGGGTATGGGAGCTTCCTATATCCCAATTGAATTAGGGGGGAGGAGAAAGGAGTGAATGGGAGCTAATGGAGAAAACAGAGGGGAAATTCACTTCCCCCTCCCACCCACACCTTGTTCACCAGCAGTCTGGTCCCAGTGCCCTGACACTCTCCTCCTCCTTCATCAGACAGGGATCACATGCAGACAGGCCCACGGCACCTGTCTTTCTGTCTATCTTCACCAGAATACTAATCATGCTGACACATAGTCCTCACTACAGCACAGGAGTGTGCCTTGCACTGGCTATTAACCACATTGCTTTTAATCATACCTCTCCATTCCAATATGTTATATGTTGAGATATAGCTGAGAACAAGTACTGTACTGAGGGTCCAGGTGCCAGTTGTGCTCACATACAAAGCACAGAGTGAGACAGCTAGAGCCAGAGAGAGCTAGAGCTGGGGTGGCATGCATGCAGGGTCACGCATCGGATGTGCTGATGTCGGGCTTGTGGCACTCCTGTCCTCTCAAACCCTCAGAATGAGAGATTGCAAACAGCAGGACAGCTCGGATCCCAGGATGAAAGCAGTATCACTTGCTGGGTTAGTCTCAGCTGTTCAGTGGATGGTGGCTGGCAAAACAGGGGCCGTAACACTGGGGAAATTGTGAATAAGCTAGGAACCAAGGCCATTTGCGCCCATGGCTGTGATGCGTATTTGTGTAATTCTTAACCCCTCTATTCTGCCACTAATTTGTTGATTTGATTTGTTATTATTTCATAGTTTTATTGTTTATTCTTTTTTTAAATGCATTTATTTACTTTAAATTTTATTATACAAAGTTGAGATCACCGGAGCTACTAGAATTTCACTGCTGGTAATGATGTACGTTGTAATGATGTAAGCATCCCTTCACATACAGTAAAACATATTCAATTTTTGGTTGTCGATTCAAGAGAGACCACCATTAGATGTAGACATGTAAAAAAATCGGAACCCTACATAATGTTTAGCTCCATTAAACACAGAAACTGGTGAAAAAAAACATGCATCATGTAGCTTTGTTCTTTTTTTAATGAAAATACATGTCAATTGCCCCAAAAACAGTAACTAGAGTGAGACAGCCGAGAATGCTTTGAATACAAATGTGAGATGCGGGACAGCTATAGAATTCTGACGATGACAAATCAGCATATAATGGGTGCTAATCAATCAATTCTGCTACTGGGGAGATAACACCATCCTCCGACCTCCGATGACCAAGTTTTGTAACCAGAACTCTGGGAAAAGTTCTCGGCCAGTAGGCACATGGCTTCTTTTTCCTGATAGGGGTGGCATAGCTTAGTGGGTAGAGCGTGTTGTCCACTAACCCACAAATGTATGACAAATGTACTGATTGCTGCTAAATGCCCTAATTGTAAATGTGAATGATAGTCTTTGAAGCATGCTCATTGTAATTGGGAAATACATTTATTATCACAATGACCAGTCCTTCTTTTATGTCAAACTCACTGAAAGTTATTTCCATGTAAAGAGAGTTGTAAGTCGCTTTGGACAAAAGCGTCTGCTGAATGCCCCTTTACCCTTTAGAGAATTTTATTATTATTAATAATAATAATAATAATAATAACACCAACATTTAATAAACATTTCACACAAATCTGGCATTTCTTATGCATTTGTTGCAAAGGTGCATAGTGTGTATTATCTAATAATGGTTTAACCAATGATTTTAGAATAGGGTTCAAATCAACAACAGATGGCACTGTTTCCATATTGTATACACTTGTTGTCCTGCATAGCCTGACCAGAGGGGTTGAGTTTAGGTTGTACTTAGTGTTGGCTCTCCCCCATACTACAACTGTTCCCAACTATTTCTAACATGATACTTCCCTTGTTGACTATTTCCAATGGAGGCTATTAAAATGTAGTTATGTAGGTTTCAAATATGCCTGCCAGGATAACAAAGTATCCCATCAATCAAATATATTTGACTGATTGGGCAATAAATGAGTCATTAGATTTTAGTCAGTTAGTCAGTAAGTGAGATATAACTCTGATTCCCAAGTGTATTGTTCATCTTTGTGCATTGTTCATTAGTGCTCAGCTTCCATGAGGAAGGTATTTCCATAAGATTAGATTCTATTTTATGTTATTTTATTTTATTTTATTTTATTTTATTAGATATTTATATTGTACTTGGCATTGGAGTATTGTGACGAAGGCAATTTCCCTCGGGATCATTAAAGTACTTCTGTCTGTCTGTCTGTCTGTACTGTACCTTGTACGGAAACTTGTGGGAATGTGCAATATGTGTATTTTTTACATGTATTTATTTTCTATATGTATGTCTTGAACAAGTAGCATTGCATTTGTTTGTTGTTGTGCAGCTGTGTTGTCTATGTGTTTGTTACGCAAATGTGCGACTTCACTTTACTTTTATCATTTTATCTTTTATCTTTTTACCTATGGCGACAGCTTGTCTCAGCACTTGGGAGTCCAAGACAAATTTTCCTTCTGGGACAATAAAGTATAGATTGATTGATAGATTTTACGTGCTAAAGATGTTGACCTTTAAGAGATACTGAAATACGACTTGCCTACACTATTCTGGCAGATAGAGTCTCTGTTTACCCCGGGGGCCTCAGGACAGCCAGCAGAGACTTGAGATTCACCGTAGACCAAACCACTTGGGGTATGGAGTAGGGCCATCATTGACATCATTGACCGCCATCATTGACAGTTGTCCACTATCGCGGACAACTGTCAATGATGGCGGTCATGTTCATCATCAGAAGGCCTCAGGTAGGCCCAAAGAAGGAGACCCCAAGCAAACTGACCCCAGATGTTACCTTATTGGCGTGAGGGTCAGGATAATCCTTGGTCCCCCGAGTCCCTAGGGTATGGGTCAAGGAAGGGCCAGTCATGCACAAAACAGACTTCATACAGGGTAGCAAATTTTCCATTACAATACACACACACACGCTAGGCAGATGGCCCAGCCTACATAAACTACCTTAAGTAGCATAAAGCCTCTTATGGAAAAACAATACATTTCACCAGAAGCAGCTTACACCTGGTTAGAGGCCAACCTTTGATGTAGACATGTTGGCCAGGATGACATACAGGGTACATATAAAACAGAAAATTCAGATTATAATGGAAGAGCTGACTCTATGGACCGCTCTGGGAGCTGCTCACCCCTGTAGCCTTGGCACTGAGTATTGTTGTGTTCACTTTGATTCATTTATTTTTCATTGGTTGATTGAATAAAAGATGAGTCTGTGGACGGAAGAGTCCTGGACCCTACGTCGTTGAGATCAATGCATGGTGTTGGCTACTTTGACTGCTTAAAGCAAGTAGCTGACTTTGAGTTGAGCTTGTAGTTTTTGTACAGGGCTGTGGCATCCTTGTATCAGTGTGGTCCCCACTGTATATATCCCACAGTGAAATGCTCCCTTACAAAAACAACACAACAGCAAGTCAATGGGTGAGATGGACGAGACAGATTACCAGGGTCTGCGGTCGCACACCAAACCCCCACCCAACCACTCTGGGCTGCTGTGCAGGGGAGGAACCCACACCTGTCTGCCGTCTACCTCAGTAGCTGTGAGACAGCGCAGCCCCCCTTCCTGTCCACATGCACAAAGAAATGTTTGGCCTAAAAATAAAAAATAAATTAAAAAAGTGTGTGTGTGACAACCATGATTCAGACTCCAGGTGGAAACAATACTCATTCATAATAATTTTTTTTTTAACCCAGCTCTTCTGAAGTTTCATCCAGTATGCTAACCATGGTACCATGGTTGGTTACCATGGTCACCATGGGAACAGTTGTTCACCGGAAGCAGCGGCAAACAGAACAGGAAGTCAATTTGTACCTGCAAGCGAAATACACACCACATATTTGACACCAGAAACGCACAACAAACGAAACAATCACATACAATTTGAAAGGTAGAACATGATCAACGTTTATTAAGGTCAGACCCCGACGGTAGTGAAAGTGGAGCTAGGCTACACAGAACTATGCTAACTCCCGGGGCCACGCCCCCCCGCCACCTGGCCTCATTACACGGCAACGCCAGCAGCGCAGAATTCGGTTTTGCTGCGTTTACACATAACCAGAACCCGCTTCCAAAAAACTGTCCGGGCTCAGAACCACCTGGTAGAGATGTGTGCTGGTTTTTATAGTTTCTTTTTTTTATTTTATTTTTTGAAGCTAATGTCTTCTAGTGGGATCGGTTCGCGCCGCCATTCCTCCGAACCCAACGAACCCAAACGTTTAGTTTCTGAAATACATTTGTAAATGCAACAAGAGAAGCACAATCACATGGAAAATAGACGCGTCGTTCCTAAAGTCAGTTAAAAAAAAAAAAAAAAAAAAAAAAAAGGTCCGGAACTAAAAAAAGAAAAAGCAGGTCTGTCGCCGTCCCAAACCGCTCCGTGGTTCCGTGGACCCCTGAATTCCACCCGTGGAGCCAGAACCACCCCTACCCCCAGACCCCTCCGTGGGCTGGCGTTCAACTCACTTCTTCCGCGGTTCACTGATTCCGGGGGTCCATTTATTGAGAGCTACGGGGGCACATGGAACTTCCACTGACTTCCTCCGCGGACCGAACTACTAGCGGTTATAAAAAAAACAAAAAACAAAAACAAAAAGACTAAGAGCCGTAAGGAGCGCCGCTGAGAGAAGAAAAGGGGGATTACATTCTCACAGTCTCCGACCCCAGAACCAACGCAGGGGTCTCCAAGGCGGAGGCAGGCAGAAAACAGGCAACAGGCAAGGATAGCAACAAACTAAACGGGACCGACGCTCGCCGAGCAGACAGCTGCAGCAGCGCCGTGATTCAACCTCATCCTCTGAAGACACAAAGGACGTCGGGGCTGAGAAGGTCAAACATCTGCCGGAAGCAGAGGAGCTCCCTTTAAAAAGCAGAAACTACCAGACACGTGCCCCAGAGTTAATGACGCTAAACGGGGCAGACAGAAGAGACACACCACTAAATACAGTATTGTGTTTTTTTTTTTTATCAGAATACTTAAGTTTAACTTTTTTTTTTTCCTTTTTCTTTAACGTTCTTTACCCCTCCTACAATGTTCATTCTCCGCGCTCGACAGAGCCACCTTGTGGTGATGAGGTGGAAGTGCACCCGGACCGGACCGTCCTCTACCTCCGGTCGGCGGTAAAAACTCCGGCCGTGTGCGGCCACAGTAGGCACACGCTTAGATTAAAAAAAACAAACAGAAAAAAACAAACAGGTCTTCATCGATGAAGACTGAAACCAGCCAGAGATATTCCCTTCCTGCCACTCGTCCTCCATAACAA
>OMKQ01068559.1:0-16818 GCA_900302335.1 Phycis phycis | reverse complement strand
AGTAAGTAGTAGTAGCAGTAGTTCGAAGTACTGTAGTAAAGAAACTGCTGTTGGAAATTAAGGAAATTAAGGATTTCAAGGTTTCAAGTTTATTGTCACATACTAGATAACAACGTACATCATTACCAGCAGTGAAATTGTTGTAGCTCTGGTGAACTCAACTTTGCACAATAAAATAAAAAGGTATATATGCTCACTTGAGTCACCACAGTGTACACACACACACAAAGAACAAGGTATAGTATCTGCAAGGTTGTTTTGGGTTTTTACTTACTTGGTGAACGATCTTGTGACGATTAGCACTTTCAAACTGGTTGTGCCGGTTTGGCCACTGTGCTGGTTGGTTTCTGCTGTGGAACCTGGGCGGGTCCTCTGCTGGTATGGTGTGCAACAGGTTTGGAGTCTTCTCACTCCAGTGGCCGCCAGTGTTGTTTCACATTCTTGTTAGAATGGTCGTTTTTCTTGGGACCATTCCTTTCAATTGGAATTTAATTGGTAAGATTATTGTGTTTTCCATTGTAATCAGGTTGTCTCTGTTCTATCACAGTTGCTGTATTTTGTATGCTGGATAGTGTTTTGTTAGATTTTAATGTTGTGACAAAGAGACTTAAGCAACAAACTTGGTGTGTGGTTGACATTGCTAATGTAACGTCAGTACAAACAGTTTGAAGAATTTATGGTTTAATGTGCCTACCTTTTGGAGTCTGATGCAGTCCAGTTGTTTAAGAAAGAAATCTAACCAATATATTTTTGGTTAATTTCTTTGCTTATTTTATTACATTATTTATTGTTTAAGAAAGAAACAACAAAATAGTTTGGTTAAACTGTTAAAACGTATTGTTTGTCTGTCTTAATACCATAAGATTAAGAGACACTTGAACTGCTTTAGACTTTTCAAAAAAGTACACGGTCTACCCTGGGTAATCATTCATTTGTTTATTTATCTCTCAAATTACATTTAGGCTCAATGTGCGTGTTGAAGGATAATTTTCCTTGGATACATTGGATACATTTTCTTGGCAACAGTTTAATTGAGACGTTGATGATGGGTAGTACCATGAGACAGGAGTGGGACATATTTGGTGTTTAGTTGTGTATTGGTCACACTGAACTTCAGGGCTTTGTTGTCACTTTTTGTCAGATTGCTCACAATGCCTGAGCATTGCTCTTCAACTCTCCATACTTCTGAATCCATCTTCTCTAGTATCCAATCTGACTCCCCTGATGTGCGTGCCAACCCGTCGGTGCTGAATCTGCAACATTCAATGAGGGCCACTGGTTTCCCCCCACGGCAGCATTGAGAACTTGTCTAATTCTGGATCGATGTCCTCCATGTCAGAGAAGAAGCGGCGAGCCCCCGCGCTGCCGAGCTACACTACGCAAGGAACGCCCACTGAAGTCACCTCACAGATGGAGAGGCTGCCAAGGGCCGGGTCTGCTTCAGGTGGACCTGTCAGGGCCATTGAGAACCCAGCGTACATTGAGTCTGAGGGAACAGTGCACGGCCAAAGACCATCGCTTCCTCTTCCGGACTATGAAACGTTGTTCCCCCAAAAGAGACATGGAGTACAGGGGCAGACGCGATGGGATCATCTCATCGCTGAGGTACATCAAAAAAAGAGGGAAAAGCCGGACCTATTTCTTGGTGAAGAGATGAGCGTTGATGGTCCAGAGGAGCAGCAACCCGGTCGGCAACACATCCCGTCGTCTTTGACAAAGCAGAGTGGAAGCGATCGGCTGAGGCCAGACAGCCGTTTGTCTCAAACTCAGGTTTATGAAGCTAAGCCCATTTCGTACAAAAAGACACCTCCCCCCCCTAAGCCGGACAGGGCTCCGCTCCCAAGGCCCACTGCTGATTACAGTCAAAAACAAAGTCAAAGCGTTCCACAAGCGCATCCGACTGTGCAGAATCCTTATACATCTGCACTGCCTGGGTCTGTAGGCCCTCAAAAACCAAGCAGAGAAGTCCTGTCAGGAAGGGGAAGGAATGGTGTGAGGCAAGAAGTGTTAGCATTTGCTGTTGATGAGAGAAATATTCAGCCCTCAGTGGTGCCCAATATAACCAACCAAACACGTAGGGATGTGAAATCTGAGCAGGCAGTCAAAGAAATGCCCACAGCCAAACCTAGGCAAAAGGTTGTAAGTAGGGAGGAGGTAAGGCAAGCAGATGTACCAGCAACAGATTCCGTTAAAAGCAACAATATGTTATCCAACAAAATGGACAAGAAGCTTAAGGAAGATGAGTTTGCTGTGCTTGGCACATCCCTCAGTAGACAACTCTTATCCAAAGATTCATCGGCGAAATGGGAACAAAACCAAGCTGCAGATGACCTTTTTACAGGCAAAATACAAGAAGAGCCTAAACTGGAAGATAAGGGAATGACTGCAGATGATTTTGATAAACTTTTTGCAGCAGAAAATCCAAGTGATCCTTTTGGCAGATTTTATAGCGGTGATTCAGAAAAATCTCATCAGCAGTTTGAAAGAGAACATATTGACTTGAATCCCCCAAATCCTTCTGTACAAAACCTGCAGAAAAGTAAACAGACCCTTATATCGCTCACTCCATCCAATAACATAAATGTCAAGGGTAAACAAGACCCCGCATGTTCCGAGGGTATCACTACAACCACTATTGCTGAAAGTCTTCGGTTCAAAGAGACCATGACAAATGTGCCGCTTGCATCACATGGGATAGGATGGACTGAGGATCCTTTTGCGGGAGATCCTTTTGGGCGAGATCCATTTGGGACGGACCCTTTTGCTGGAGATTCCTCCAGATCTGATTCCCATCGGCTACCTATGGATGAGTCTGGGGTCCGCACAGAAGGGCCATCTGAAGGGGGGAAACTTTTGCGAGCCCGGGTCTCACCCACTGAGGGTCTGCCTGTCAGTGCACAGAATAGCAGTGTTGGTGGTCCAGCTTCATCTCTCCGCAGGTGAGATGGGCTGCACATTGTGCTCTTTATGACATGAGGCGGTCATTGTCAGTTGACTAAGCCTGATTGGCTGGTTGATTTGATGTTCATTGGGATTTCCTCTTATGTGAATGTAATCAAATATATGGATTTATTTTTGGGATGCTTTGCCAGGCCAAGCATCCAATTGTTAATTCTATGTTTGCTTCATTGGGAAGAGAAGGGAGGGCCGACTTTTGATCATCTTTGAAACGCCAGATTTGGCTTTTTTCTTTTTCCTTTTTCTTTGTTCATGCATATACTGTATCATATTGTGTGTATGGAGCTGTCATGATTGCATAGCTCTTTACCTTGTATTATCTTTGTATATCTATTTAAAGATCATTCTCTGGTTTTGAATGCAATCTCTTTAACAGGCCTCATCCTGTGAAGCCCATGAGTGCAGCTGAAAACCAGTACCCCACAAGCTCACGTGCAGTGAAAGAAATCATCCTTGACACCAAAGCTGCCCAGATAAAGGTACCGCCTGATCCCACGGAGAGACGCTCTTACATCCTCAAACGAGTTCAAAGTTCATTTTAGATTCAGCACCACCAAAGTCCCAAAGGATTCTGTTGCTCTGACAGAACAGATAAATGCTCTGGTTTTGGAATGCTAATTTAAAGCTGCTGCATACATTATATATTTATTTTAGATTTTATTTTAAAGAAATGAATGACTCAAAGGAAAGTCCTTTTCATAATTTAGTCCACGTGCGTGTGCGTGTGTGTGTGTGTGTGTGTGGAAAGAAATTGACACAAGCATTCTGCAGGGAATACTGCTGGGATCTAGGTTTCACATCCACCAGGAAGGGCACGAGTTCAGTTTTGATCCTTTTTAAAACAAGAGAAGAGTGCATGCGTTCACCCTCTCTCACCCTCCCCAGGCCGAGGACTTGGGGGAGGGCGTGGGGGCATACACCCAGCTCACCCAGGAGGAGCTGATCACGCTGGTGGTGAAGCAGCAGGTGGAGCTGACCAAGAGGAAGGCCAAGATCACCGAGCTGGAGGAGTACATAGACAACCTGTTGGTGCGCGTTATCGACGAGAAGCCCAGCATCCTGCTCGGGATCAGCTCCAGCAAACCAGTGTGAGGCCAGGGGGAGAGGGGAGCACCAGGCTCAAGGAAGGAGCTCTCCACACTGAAAGCCTCTTTCTCTTTTTAATTTGCGCTGTGCTTTCTGCCAGTGTGTTGGCAAACACGAGCTATTAAGAGCTACTGAACTTTGTTTCTTCTCTACAGTCAGACAATGATGTAATATGTCTGACACGGCTGGAAAGGTTTTCAGCAATGGATAATTATGAGTAATTACTCCATAACAACCATATATTATAGTTTAAAGAGCGTTAGATTTGACACTACTGAGTATTTTACTCAAGAAAAATGTGATTGATTTTCCCCATAACTGATTCGTGAACAATTATTCTGGCTTCATTTGCCACATCTCCTGAGACCAGCTATGATTATGGTCCATGCTGATTTCTCTGCTACAAGTCATTACAGGCTACTGACCAGTTTCCTGGCATAACTGCTCCAATATCCATGTAGCCCATTTCAAAATACCACACGCCTTATCCGTTTATCTTCCAATTTACTCAGGCAATAGTTTTTGTAGCTCAGATTCCTGTATAATTTTATCTGGACCATGACCCTTGATGTCACTCTAAAGAATCTACTATCCTTCCAGCGTTGCTCTTATTTGTTGTATAGCTTTGTTGGGGGATTTTTTCTTAACCAAAGTCCAAGTTTCTTATACCAAATCTCTGAACATTCTCCACATATTTTTGATTTTGTAATCTGTCACATTTTGTTCTACAAATTTGAATAACACTGTGCCTGCTTCTGCTAGGTGTATGATTTAGAAGGTCGGCAATAAATGAAGGTAGGCTGCTGATTAACATGAATGTGATCTGTGGTGTCAATATATATGATCCTGTATTCATCATTTATTAGTCCACTAATGCTTACTAATCCCTTCCAGCACACTATTTTTTTCTACTGTAAAATATGTTTGCAACTCCTAAGCACATATATTTATGCAAAGATGAGCAGTAGCATGCCGTCACAAAATAACTAATATTGATGTGAGATTTGTGAATCTCATGAATAATACAAAACAAATTGGATAAATAAAAGAAAATTGGCTTTATTTTATGGTTTATTTTATGTATTGCCAAGAACAAAACTCCAGCGAGGCCTTTTGAATGTAAACTCTAATGCACTCAATTATTGTTCATGTGACTGTGTTTTGTTTTGTAATGTTAGAGCAATAATTACACTAACAATAATGTATATTGATTGTTGTTAATGTTTGATTGTGCCTTCAAATAAAGTGTTACTGTTGCCTTACTAGTGGACCTAAGTTCAATACAGGCCAGTCATCTGTGTACCTTAATGACAAGTCAAACGCTGTCATTCATGCACTCATCTTGAGCGCGTGTGTAGAAAGCTTTGTGGTTTAGTCTGGGGATGTCTTGTGTATCAAGAATGAACTTGATGTCTCCTACAAATCTGGTTAATCAAAATAAAGTAAGCATTTCAAATGTCAGAGAAAAGCGTTCTTGTGTAAGTAAGGTCATAGCTCCTGTGCTGTATTTATCATTTAAACCCCAATGAAAAACTACAGTTGCAATTTCTCTATGGAAACGGCTGAAAGAATCACACTCTTATATAGCTTTGTATTTTTTGAGGGATTGTTTTCATATGGTGTTGTTGTACCTCTTTCTCTGATCCATTTGGTCCTGGGGTTATACTCATTGTTTCCATGTTTTCAGGTCATATTTACTTAATAACAGTTGTCTGCCTTTGGCTGGCAATGGCAGAAAACATTTACTACGAAGGGAAACTCAGATATCACACATGCTTCAAAGGATTGCTGTATGTTGCATGTACAATGCTAATCATAATAAATGGCAGTTGACACAATTGTAGCCCTCATTATTAACCCCTGTAATAAGACGTGTTCTACTCACTAGAGCCACAGACGTGAACAATGGATACATACCTACATACCTTTAGTTTAAATTGTAGTTATTTCTTGGTCAGTAACTCTGTATTCTCCTAAATATATTTTAACTCTGATCTTTCACCCAAGGAAAATATGGCTAAACTCAATTGTCAGCTTCAAATGTTTCAAAGCAGTTGATGAGCTGTCCCTGCAACAGGAGTGGCAAGCCGGTGTGCTTGAAGGACACGCCCTTAAAGTGACAGTATCGATGGGCTGCTGCATGCACTTCAACTGTCAAATCAAATCTAGCGACGGCCTCTAGTTGTATTGTGATCCTTACAGTACAATTATTCCGCTTGCACCAAAATGGTGATACATGAATCACATTGCAATTGAAAAAGAAATGGACAATTGGACAAAGAATAAAAATTGCAATGTGTAAGTATTTTAATCTTAGTACATAAATATAGTGAAGAAAAAAGTTGTACGAAGAGTCAACATAACTGTATGTATCACATTGCATTGAATACACTTTTATCAACATACCAACTGTTTTTACATTTCATATAAATAACGAAGGTATAGCCCCCTCTTCAACCCACTGTTTGCATTGTGTTGCCCGTTGCACAATCTTTATGGTCATTTTATATGCATTTTTTTTATGCTAGAGAATAAATAGCGATGAATCTAAGGACACACGAAGCCACGCAGGAGGCGCAGGAGGCCTTCACAGGACCACGCTGGCCGTGGCGCAGTTGTTGGCGGGGATGCCGATGCGGTGGCGGCACGTGAACATCTTGCGGAGCTCGGCGCGGAAGCGGTCGTGCAGCCAGGCGTACAGGAACGGGTTGCAGCAGGACGAGATCATGGCACACAGGTGGCAGAGCAGCTGGATCAGCAGGAAATAGCGCTTGTCTATCAGGTCAATGTCGATGTCCCGCAGCACGTTGAACACGCTGATGGGCATCCAGCAGAAGCCGAACGCCGCCACCACCAGGCTCACCAGCCGGAAGGTCTTGCGCTTGCGTCCCCGCTGGGCCTCGGCCTGGCTCTGGGTCCGGTGGCCGGGGACAACGCAGTTGCGCAGCTTGACGGAGATGCAGAGGTAGGAGATGCAGAGCGCCGACAGGGGCAGCACGTAGGTGACGAAGAGGGTGCTGTAGGCGTACGCCAGCCTCTCCCGCTTCTTGCCCATCCAGAACTCCTCGCAGATGATGAAGCCCTCGTGCTTGAACTCCACGTGGTACGTGTGGGCCACGGCCGGGGCCACCAGCCCGCAGGACAGCAGCCACACGCCACAGAGGAGGTAGGTGCACGCCATGACTGACAGCCGCTTCTTCAGGGGATGCACGGTGGCGTAGTATCTTCAAGACAAAGAGAAAAGGAGCCATTCTTCAGTAATAGTAACAAATCAAACACTCAAAGACTAACCCTAACCCTGACCCCTAACATTACCCTAACCCTGATCTCTAACCCTAACATATCAAGTTGTAAGATTAGGAGGTCAACAAACGCATACCAATGTGCCCTAAAACATGAGGGAAAAGAATATTCAAATTACGTATATTCATCATCATGTTGCACCTTCTATAGTGTGAACGCAATACAAAAAACAAACGGCAATCAGGGAGGCACTCTGATTCTAAAACTCTGTTTAACCTTAGTTCTTCTTAGTTCATTTGATAGTTCACCTTCTGACAAATGTACTCATTGTAAGTCGCTTTGGATAAAAGCGTCTGCTAAATGCCCTAAACGTCAACGTAAACGTAATCCTAAAGAACTAAGAAGATATTGCTTTGACAATGCAATGACACATCAATCTGCGTCTTCAGTAGCAGTGTACTTTTTGGCTGGTGCCACCCTCCGAGGCTCACCGGTCCACGCCGATGGCGGTGAGGGTGAAGACCGACACGTAGACGGTCACCGGCTGGATCAGGTACACCAGGTAGCACATGAAGCGGCCGAACACCCAGCCGCGGGGGTTGAAGGCGTAGGCCAGCGTGAACGGCACACAGGTGGCGCACATCAGCATGTCGGAGAAGGCCAGGTTGCCGATGAAGAAGTTGGTGGCGTTGTGCATCTTGCGGGTGCGGCAGATGACGTAGAGGAGCAGGTAGTTGCCGAAGACGCCGACCAGGACCACCAGGGCGTAGCAGGGAATGATGAGCGGCTTGAAGGACTGCAGCAGCTCCACCCCGACAAACTGGGAGCTGCGCGTGGATGAGCCATTCTGGAGCGGGTCCAGCTCAAACACCTGGCTGCTGTTGGCCTCCACCATGCGGCCCGTGAAGGAAGGGGTGGGCTCTCCGGGCCAAGTGCTACCGGTGCCCTCCATTGGGCAAGGCTATGATGGCTGCTCTCTGGGAAGGAAACTGGATAGATAGGAAGCACGTGTCACAGGAGATTCACTACGGTGAAGCTATATGACATGTTGCACAACGAGACGAGTGCAACATTTCTGCCACGTCTCTTAGCCTCTATTTATTTGCTTTTGGTTTCATCCCTGCTTGCTATCCGGCACTAAATACAAATGAAGAATCCATGTAATGCAATGTCTATGAATGAAGGCTCATTGGTAAGTAGCAGCTAAGCAGTAGCTGCCTTCCTCTTCTCACCAAGTCTGATGTGTCTGTTGGGACAGCTATCCCAAGCAGCTTCTTAAAAACAAAATGTGGAATTAATAACATTTGCCATAAAGCTGTATTTGAATTCATTTATTTTTTGCATTAAACATTTTTGTTGTTTGCTCCACCACAGAAAGCTCTGGCCTTCCTTGTCTTATCTGCTGCAGTGTATTGCCCTTGGTGTGTGTTGGAGGACAGAGACTTTAAGGAACAAGAGGTTGCTGTATATGTGTGTTTAAGATTTACTATAACTGCATCTAATTGACATTTACTTGATTATAAAGTGCATTGCAGACAGTTAAATTAAGACTTAACTGTATTTGTATTCCACCATGGGAAGAAGCAACTAATTCACTGTGTTTCACTGTGTACATCTCGAGTTTGATTTTGTTTTCGCCCTTAGTTTTGTTGCATGATCCTAGTAGGCCGAATGGTTGCTCTGATCTGGTCGCCTCCCCTGTTCTGTCCCCTGCCTGCCCCAGGTCCCCTCAGAGCCTCCATTAGGCCTGAGTTGGCATTTTCTTTCTCTAACGTCTTTGATTTTATTTTACCTTTGCACATTATGACACTTTTACAACAAAATAGTAGCACATTTTGCTATGTTAGCCTCTGGTCCTATTTTCTCTAGACCCATACCTGTTTGGGGATTCCTCACTTCTACATGAGAGGGTAGAGTTGTCTTGGCTTATAAATAATTGCTACCGTGCGGTCTGCTGGAAATGATGTAGGCCTTCTTTTGAGCAGGAGGAACTAGACGTGAAAAAACGCAAAAGAAAATACAAAAGCCAATCTACAACACTGTGACATTGTTACATAACAACGTAGGTGCTACTGCGAGTGCATACTCAAATAGCAGTCGGATCACTGCTTCTAGTTCCCAATGCTGACTGACCGTCATAGGGTTTTTTTCCACTCGCTTCGCTTGCTCATTGTAGGCCTGGTTGTCACCACGCCAGCAATAACAAAAACAGCCATACAACGTATCTTCATTTAGGCATGAATGAGACAACAGGTGTAGGCGACATGCATTGTAATTCGGCCCTGGTAATCCTATATTTGGCTAAGCCATCATGACCTAACTACACCTACTTTTACCCTTAAACTACATTAAGGAGAATTACCTTACGCTTTTAACATTTAAATTAATTGCGCTGCAAATTGGCTCCCCAAAAGCAAGCAGTCTTGCATTCAATGCACTCGATGCAGGGTTACCTCAAAGCATCCATAGAGGCTGACTTACAATCTACAATCACAGCGCAACAATAAGGAGACTGCACCTTGCAGAGGGTCTCTGCTTGCACACGTGTGAGATCTTTCTTCACACATGGATGAAAAGCATAAAGAGCGCCATGCTCACCAAAAATATAACGGATAGCCTAAATCCTAAAAAGTGTGAGAGAGGAATAGGAGAAGGCTGAGAAATGATAAGTCCGCTTTCTGCCCTTTAATTACAATGCGTTATATTAAACACACTGAATGCAACAACAAAAACAAGGTTTGCTAGACTAATGATTTAATATTCTGCTCCTGCGCCATATGAATATTTATTCCCTGGTACTGATTGATAAAACATTTATTTTGGCTTATGCACATAGCTTATCTTCAAATTATTGAACTAGGCCTAATGCATGCATTTAGCATGGCTAATAGCATAATTAATGACAATAGGGTTTTATTTATTTTTTTACTTTCATCGTTCTCATAGTTCCATTCAAACCCAATCAACAACATCTGAATATCACAGGATATCAAAGGATCGATCGATGCGCGGACGAAAAACAAAATGTATCACGTAGCCTGTCAGCTGACGGTGAAGTTAAACATATGTTGCTCCGTGTGGTTGTTGTCGACACAAAGAATGGAAAAGTGGGATTCTCACCTTATCCGTGGTACAATACTCCGTCCCGGGTGACGTACCCCGAAGTCTCGACGCGATCAGACGAGCGTTTCTTTCTGAATGCGAAACCTTCCAAGTTCTCACACGAGGAACGGTGCGCACTGCAGCGTGTTTTCACTTCATCAGAGGTAATTAAACCAAATAAACGCTATCGGTAAAGATTCGATTTTGTCCGCCTTTACTTCACAATCAGCAGCAGCATCGGCATCATCACTGAAGTGAGGTAGGCTACTTAATGTCTTGTGTTGGGGGCTACATTCGACTCCCGACCACCGGGCGCCGTGCCTGTTGCAAGACAATCAACAGGTGCCGTCCTCCTCCCAAGGTCTAGTCAAACAAACGTCAGAAAACACAATATGTCAAGGCAATTAATCACAGTGGGATATCTCTTGCCACCGGCTGACGTTGGAAGGATAATCTTATGAATGGATAAATGTAGATTACCTTTGTTTGGACATGGTATTTCCGTCAACAGAGAGCGAAGCAGAGGCACAAGCAGTCAATAAAACAGACGGAATTAATAGGACATGTTGCATTGACTTTCCTTTTAGCCTATGTTTCCACGAGATTTGACTGAGAGCTACGTGCCCATTGATGAATCTCAAGACAGGCACCCACGCGCACGGACACGCACACACACACCGGAATAAATGTAGTTTAACTCCTTATGGTGAAGTTAGGACCATCACAAACGGCACTGACGGAGTCTCGCGCGTAGGCTATTTTGTGCGTTTGCAGAAGTTCTGCATTCAGTGCACCTATGAGTGATGCAAATACGCTATCCAACGTGTCCCTTCCCTTATCTCACAAAATTGGTTGAGGAAAATTTACCATAATGATGTCTTCCATTATACATGTTATATACCATTACGTCTAAAGGACGTAATAAAAAACTATTGTTGGGCTCACTGAGGTCATTATCGTCTCTCTACTGTGCAGCAAAGTGCCATGTCTGCACATTATGTATTCCATCCTCTTGAGGCTTTGCCATAACCTTCTCTCAGGGGTTGGTGGAAAGCTGTTGTCACTAAAAAGCCAGAGCCTGTCCTTGAGTCTCAATGGACACTATAACATCCTTCATGCAACCTTCTGAATAGATAGCCATAATGAAACCCTAAGTAACACTTTATTCTTGCTCACAGTACAAAACTGAATTGACAATTATCATTCAGCATTAGACTAACTGGGAGACTAATTGCGTGCCATCATCCCACTGTAGAAATGTGTCAGACGCAGCTTTTGATCACCAGTATAAATTAAATAAAAATATAAAACGATGGTCTTATCAATGGGGTCTAGATGTGCTTGTGAGAAACTAAAGCAATAACTAAAAGAACAAGACTGAAGTCCCCAATTACATCTTGTTAACCATAAATGTAGCCATCCTACGATTGAATGTGGATTATGATGATGATTTTCATGTGTAAATTTTGTGTGTGAATTTACCCAATCACTCTCCTGTTCTCTCACACGTTTCTCATTTTGATATTAAAAGGCTCACTGACCAGAACCCCAGCTACTTCACTTCATTAATCAAAAGTATAACATCCGGCTTTCATATATTCACAAGTCTGAGATGACATAGGTACAATGAGACGCCGGGAGGTGGAGTCCAGCGTTGCTCATTGGCACGTTTCTTTTCTCTGTGAAGACTCCCACTGTAGAAAAACATAGCAGATGAACAACAGTAAGTGAACCTATATTCACGAAGCTGAAGAATTTTCAACATGAAAGTAATCCGTTTTTCTAGAAACCAACATGTCCCAGGCAACACGTGGCAATAACATCATATTCCATAATGGGTTACGTGAACACGAGACGAGCGCTTGTTTAGTACTTGAAAAGACGTCAATACCACTGAATGGAGACACACCTGGACTCCCTCAGACCCCCAAGCAAATAGCCAGGGCACATTGTGATCCACGGATTAATCTTGGGCTGTTGTTCATGTTGTTCATGTCCTCAGCGGTCCAGGCCCTCTTGCTGGGTCCGGGCTACGAGAGAGCAGGGAAAACAGAGGGGGGAGAAGGAAGAGGCCTGTAGCTTCCTGGGGTGAGAGCCTCGCTGGGGGGCACGACAATAATGAGATTAAGTTGGTTGGAATAAATAGAATAATCGATTGCCAATGGACAAATGATTTCCAAACAGGATGGATGCTTCCATAGACAGTAATCATGCCGCCTGCTCTGTGGTTAACATGTGTCACTCTGTTGGTGGGAGGGAGAGTAGAGGAGGGAGATCAGATGGCTAGGCTGCAGTCACAGGTTGGGAGGCCGGTGTTTAAAGGAAACCGTTGACACAGAGCCATGCACGCCATGTGTTTGATGAATAGAGCTGAATTTATTGTGAATGCCAGACAGCGCATGTCCCTCTCAGCCACGTATGATGACTGCTTGGCTCTCCTTAAGTGATGGTTTTTCTGGTTGTTTTCATTGATTCAGATTCTATGTAGCATTATATTCATGAAATCTGAAATATATTGGAATATATTGGAATATTTTTTGTGGGCTGACATTTCTATAATTCTTAATACTTGATAATCTCATGCCTAATACCAGTCATCTTTGATAGACATTTTAACTGTAATTCATATCTAAAGCACTGAGTGCTTGTGAAGACACACGTTGCTGTGAACAAAAGGCTTGGGGCAGCGGAATAGTGCCTGGCTATGACATTTATCAGTCGTAATGTTCACCTGAAATGAAATAAATAACGTGAAATAATACGAGGCGGCTCATTCCCTCCATTAAACATCCATTTCTGTCTCTTTTTTTTCTGCCGCTAGACAGAGGTGCAATTCAAACCAGTCTGTCCAGTCTGCATGTTGTGTGGTTTTGTAATCATCTAAGTGAAACTGAATACAGCATATCCCCTCTGCTAGACTGGAAACTAAAGACAGATATGTATCAGTATTCTCTAAGCCGTTATTTTTTTCAATATTGATAATATCGATGTATTGTCAACATTTACAAGTTGGCAATGTTGACGTGTGAATCAGAGAGCCATTGCTGACTTTCTTTTGCTGACTGCTCATGATACACACTTTCCTTACTCATGAGAAGAAGGCACCTCAAAGGCCGTCACTGACTGCATGCAAAGGCGCAAAGGTGTGTGACTGTCATAGCCTTGGAGTTTGGCATAGGTTTGCCATGATGGATGTGAATTAGACGTGTCCTTGTCTGAATCCCTTACTAGCTGCACACCGGCCGCGATTGCTCTCTATTGGGATTTATTTGCCCCAGTAAATCCATGTTGTCTTAGGGGAAGAGCCACTGTGATCTGCAATGTACACAAGACCTTTGTCAAACCTAATATATGTCATGTTCTTCCTGTGGGTGATGTATGAAAGGGAGCATCTTTGCTGATTCAGGTCAACAATGAATGGGATCTTATTGGTAGATATAGCGGTAGGCCCTCTAACATAGGTTGGTATTATTTGCAGTATGTAATTCAATAGATATACAATACTTTGTATTTTAAAAGGCTACTTGTGAGCATTTACTTAAAAAAGAAAAGAAAAAACACACACAAAATTGTGCTGTTACCCAACATGTTTTTATCTAACTGTTGTATGAAGAAGCAATATACACAAAGTACAATCCATTATTCCTCTAACAATACATTGCTAAGTGTTCCACAGAGATTGCATTGCAGTGTTTGGCTGTCATCTATGTCAATTTATTCTTGAACGCACTTTACTAAATAAAATATGCTATATATCATACCTACTGACATCACAAATCACTTGTTACACATATAATAACAAAATACATTTGTAATATAAACTCCAGCACTCAAAGTACCTTTGTAATATGATCTCAAAACAAATCAACGCACACAGTTTAGGGATGCAGCGATTTATCGTCCGCACATCGGTATCGGACGATATCGGCCAAATTCGAAGATAGTGCGATTAAGGGCAGAAAAAGTTAACTTAGACTCACTTAATGAAGATTTCTTTGTTGCCCTGGCACAAAAAGAGGAATATAAATTAAAAAAAAACACCAGCAATGGTGTTCCAATCTTTATTTGGAACGGTCGGTGCATCCCTAACAGTTCTGTTGTCAAGGCCAGGTCTTCATTGTATAGGTCTAAGCATCTTACAAGTGTATTGACTTGCAGTTCAGTGCAACTGCATGATATGTTCAGAATATGAATCCTCAACTACACAGGCAGCACGAGACAAGACTTCAGCCGTGTATTATCACCACCAATTATCTTCTGTAAATACTGGAAGCTTCAAAGCATATTACAGGTAGGCTGTTAAGCACGGCTTACGTAACAGCTGCAATTGTCGATGAAATGTATCATCTCTACATTCACTTTGTTCATTGCAGTTTTCTCAGACCATGCATTTTCATCTTGAAAGATAGAATAGAAAGACAGACAGGAAGAAAGAATGCCGTGACACACCGTGGCATATAGTAAATGACAGCTTCTGCGTTACATGACACAGCCCCTGTGTCTGTACTTTCAGCAACCAGCCATCACAGGATAATGACTGGCCATTCCAGATTCCATTATTACTTCACACGACACGCAACTGCGAATGTTGTTCCAGAATAAACCAATCATTCCCTTTTGTATGTTAACCGATTTCAAACACTTTACCTTGTAAGATCATCCTTGTCAGGCTAGGGAAGAGGTGAGTTCAGAGCTTCATGCACAGACTCTGTTACGTAGTCCAGGTTACGGCTGTTGACTGCACTCACATTCAGACAGCCATTAGGAAGGAGGTAGATGTGCTTTTTCTTTGACAGATATTCTACCTGCTCAACTGAAATTAAAGCCCGAAAAACATAAAAGAAAAACAAAAAAAATCAGTGGTGGAGTTTTCAGAATTTCAGTCAACATTATACTGCAGTTTCATAAAGTGATTCATAGGGAGTCAGACAATGGGGTCTGTATATAAATCAATTCTATTGAACTAACTATTTCCATCCTGTGTGGCCACGTGTGCTTGCGTCTGCCTAGCGGTCATTTGTAAATGTAAAGCCCTTTACTATGTTGTCCATATGTAGCATGATGGACAACAGATAAAAGGAAATTAGGTGAACCAACAGAACCTATACACTGAATAGAGCGGAGCGCATACAATGAACTGCATCTTTCCGGGAAATGCTTTGAACAGGTTTTTAAACGTGCGTCAGGTTTTCTATCATCCCACTCACTGTTGCTCTAGCAGATGACAACACTTTTTTCTATCTCACCTTTTTACAAGTGCTCATAATAACTAGCTTAATCCAGCATTTGATTCATGATTGAATAAACCCAAATGAGAATAGCAGACTGGAATACCTACCATTCAGGCCAGTGCAGCAGTACAGACCGGTCTGTTGAGTCAAGTGGTCCCAGCTGCCTGGAGTTCCCAGAAGCCTTAGCTTCTCCCTGAGCCGCTCCCTGACCAGCATACAACGCGCTGCCATTTGCCAGACTCCCTCCTGCCTACCAAAGATTTGACTTCAGAGAAAGAGTTGCAGCCCTCCCCCGATCCTTTCCCTGTGATTCACTTTCAACAGGGAGGTGAATTGTACAGAGCGGGACGCGGTAGTCGCCGTGCAGTTAAAGCAGCAGCGATGGCTTCCTCTTTGAGACTCACCACTCGGCGCGATGCGCGGGGTTGCTGAGCACCGTGGCAGCTATGCGCGCGCCGGCAGCGGGCGGCTGGGCCCACAGGGCGTTGATGAGCTTCTCCGTCTGAGAGCGCACGGCCAGCAGCACCGAGCTGTGCTTCAGCACACACAAGAGGTGTCCCACGTGCTCACCTGTGGGACACGGCACCTCGGGTTAGTTGTATGGACTTGGATGTTCAGCGTGTTGTAGGTCCACTGCCATCTACTTTGTTCCTTTCATATAGCTTTCATATTTGGACAGGAGAGCAACACAACGTTTAGTTGTCAACAGAAGCACTGGTAAGAGCTTTGGGAAATGATGACGAATGATGTCGATGGGATGGGATGCAAACAAATGCTTTGTTTTGCTTCAATTATTATCATGATTATTATTATTATCTAATCATTCAGTGGAAACCATAACCCAAACCGCATTTCATAGGAAGACAGTACTTCTTACAGCCCTCATTTCCCTCCAACAGTGAGTCTGCCTGAGGCTGTAGCGCAGCAATTCATAACGGCCTTCATATCAGATGAGCGTTTCAGCCGCTCTTCCTCCTTCAACCTTGAGCTCTAATTACCACAATGCCTTCATTTTCTCTCTCTCCCTCTTACCATACAATCCGAAGCAGTGGGAGAAGGACTGAGCACATAGGAGCTCCATCCCTAGTGACTGACAATATTGCACTGGCCAGGCGTCTCGCTCCAGCTCCCCACAGGACAGGCCCTGCGCCGGGAGCAGCAGGAAGGGGAAGAGCTGGCGTCTCTGTGTAAAAAAAAA
>OMKQ01068556.1:0-27660 GCA_900302335.1 Phycis phycis | reverse complement strand
AGGGTGATAATGTAATAATGTAATGTAAATGTTAAGTATGCCAACTGGTAGCCAAAGTACAGCCAGGCAGTTGAAGCAAAGCACTGCCCAGCCAGCCCCATCGAGAGCTTTTTTTTAACAAAGCTATTGCTAGCGAACTAGTTCATTGAGGTAACCCTCATAGCAATAATTTCAAAAGATTCAAAGATTATAGTGATACTGAGTTTAAGCACAGTAACAGCCAGGCTGTGATGGCCTTGTGGAGGTTTTTGCAATTCCTAAGAAACTACCAAAGTTTGTCTCATCAGCATACATCACACACAGGCACAAAGACAGATACTTGGAACTTTACTAAATTCAACTCTTTATTTTGCATTATTTTGCAGTGAATCACATTGTTTTTCTTAGTTAACTTAAGTATTCTTGCAAAAATACAAAAAAACTTAATGAAACACTTTTCATGGTAAAGTTAGCAGCGGATCTACTGTGAGCACGAAAGCGTCGTAGCGTCGCACAGCTTTTTGACCAGCTCCACATGCCACGTCTGGCGCATCAGTGGCACATAGGGAGCAACAGGAGCAAAATGTGTTTACTGCAACCTTTCTACATTTTTTGCTATTATTCATGTTTTTGTGATCATGTTCATGTTATATCACAAGTAAATTATATATATATTTTTTTATTAACAATTTAAACAATATTTATGAACACATTTGACAATAGGGCAGATTTCCCCCTGCAATATGCAACTGCTAGGGATGTGCTGCGTTTTTAATAATCGTCTGACTGGCAGTGATCGACCGTCACGGCAAACGGCTGGAATACATAATTTAAAGCTTTGTATAATTGTTTGGTTTTCCGAACAGATATTCAAATGTTTGGGGAAAATAAATTATCTAATCTATTTACAGTGCATGTCTCTCCCTGCATGAATTGTAGCTGGTGGACACCACTGCAGCAGAATCGTGTGTTCTTTTTCATTTGTAGTGTGATTTTAGTCACGCAAATAGCAAAACTGTTGACCGTTATGTAAAGTTTTGATGAAATTGCATGGCAGGACTAGCGCTATCCAGGGTGGCAGTAGCTCAGTGTGTAGAGCGGGTGGACAGAGCGGGTCTTCCACTAACCGCAGGGTCGGCGGTTCGATCCCCTCCTCCGACTGTCCACACGTCGAAGTGTCCTTGAGCAAGACACTGAACCCAAACTCACTCCCCGGGCGCTGAACATAGCAGCCCACTGCTCCTATGTAGCATAGGATGGGTCAAATGCAGAGAACAAATTTCGTTCCCATATCTGAAAAATACTGAGAATGACCAATAAAGACCGAAAGGTCCTCTCTCTCACCGAAAGAGAAATCACACAAACGCGATTTGTTGGTGAATTGCCACTTTTAGATAAAATATTGGTATATTTTGGCCTTATTAAAACATTGAAATAGCTGCTAAATAAGTTAATTATTAAAAACATTCTACCCCCCCTGCCCCCCCACACACACAAACTTAAACTTCAAATCACACACACTGCATTTTTATTAGATTATTCTTGTGTTAAGAGTGCCGCCATGTTCCCCAGCTTGGTGTAACGCTACGCAGCGCTTTTGTGCTCAGTCCAGCAGGTACTGTGTGTGTAACAGCATATTTAACAGCTATCATTGAATGTAAAGGAATATATAGATATACATACTGTATATATAAAGCATAACTTTTGAATGTGCAAGTTTCTAGATCTTGCCAAACACAAACTGTCAAATATAATACAGGAATACAATTGTTAAAACGTGATTATGTAATTAATCAATCAAAATAGTTGTACTTGATAGATAAGACAATAAATAAAGTTATAATCTTAATCAACAATGTGGCCACATTGCAACAATTTGCAACAATAGCAAAGGACACTACATAGGTCTTTAAAAGAAACAATTGAACTCTCAAACATCTGAATGAAAATCTACCGAAACCTTTGAATCAATGAAACTCCCACTTTCTTTGTATGTGTGTTTGCATTCAACGGGTCATTTGAATTGCAAAATATGTTTCATATTGGAAATTGCATGTCCAGTTGTGTAAATGTAATCCCTATTGATCAACATTACCAACATATTAACATGTAATAAGCTTACATTACCAATAATTAGCTAATTTGCATGTCAGTGAAATTAGCCTAACCAATTGATAAAAAAACGTGAATGTATTTACATGTTGTGCATGTGGCATACAATTAGTTTCCCATTAATTCAAGTAAAACATAACAGCATTCTTTCATCAATATATTATAATCCATTTGAAAAATATTTGCATTAAAGCTGTTCTAGGTAAGATTTGAGAGTTGCAAAGAGAGAGAGAGAGAGCAAAAAAGAGAGCAAGATTTTTTAAATAAGGGACCCAAAATACATCCCCTCCCTTTGTGTGTCCTCTTCGTTAAGTTTCCTTAAGAGTTCAGGCACCTGTGATTCTTGGGCGACATTCCCCAAACCAATCAGGGAAGATATGCCCTGATTGGTCAGAAATTAGCCGGGGCATGGACTAAATCTAAGTTGGCTCATACAGAGGCAGGTTCAGTGGACTTGATACAGATAGATATTACCTTGAGCAACTTGAATGGCACCTTATATATCCAAAATAACATGCAATTTCATGCAAAACGTTTAAATGACAATGAGTATAAAAAATATATTATAATTTTGTGTTGTTGTTATGAGCCCTGATTGTTACATAAGCATACTCTGCACAATGACAAGCATTAGGTATATTGTTTACAGTTTAAAAAAATATGTTTACCACACCAACACTATTTTGTGTGTTTAGAAGTCAGTTAATACGATGGACGGAGTTGAACGTTTTACAGGCGCCAATGCTTCAGATGTACAATTTGATGACTTTTACACTTTGGCTGTTTGTTTACATACTGGGTAAACTCGAGTCCCAACCTCACATTTTGAGGAGGTGCACGTAAATGTAAAATATCATGTCCTATATAAAATAGTTTACAGAATAATTCACTCTAAATATGCATTTCTATCAATAATGGGTTAAACCATGACATCACACTACGTTTCTAGAAGTTGACATGGAAACACTTTTCACTTTTCAATTTGTCAATGCAAAAGATCTAGAACATCAAAGACTCCAGGCTAAGTCTAAGCTATATTTTTCATAATGATTGCTAAATTAACTGTTCAAGAGTAAGCAAGCCGACAATTAATGGATTTTAGAACATTACATTGCTGGGCAAATTATTCCTCTGAGACAGAACACAAGTTAGTTATAATAGTTGTGCAACACTACAGTTTTAACATTTTTGCAAAATCATCCAGAATGTTTGGTTTATCTTTACAAGTAAGTTTCAGATATAAAACATCCAAGATTTTCCCCCTTTATCCATCCTTTCATTGACTAAATGCACCCCAACAGCATAAAAACCTTTTCCGCAATGCCTCCCACCCACACATACTTAATCATTGGACCAGATATGCCTGGAAAAATCAACCAAAAAAGCACACTAAACTAAACTATACAACCTAAAAAAGGTAAATAAAACATTTGCAGAAAATGATACTTCATATTTCTCAATTGGATGCGTCTCTTTCTTACCTATTCTAGTTAATTGTGCAGATGGCAGGAAGAAGAATATGTGTTTTCAGCTGTCTGGAAGTGCTGGTTAACAGGCGGACATGCTGGACTGGCGAGATTCTACTCCAATTTCAGTCTCTTCTGGAATATCCTGAAGATCTGAAGAACATAGAAACTCCTTGTATAATTTGTGGTATTTCCTCAGTGTAATGTTATTCATAGTTAATTTAACGTTAATTCAAAGCACACTACTGTGACTAGTGACTGTAGCTAATAGCTTGGATGTAAAGTAGCCAAAATCCTATTGTAATTATTACCATAACACAGCTGATTATATAAAAATACCCTGAAGGTTCATTGTTTCTGGAAAGATACAGAAAAGAAAGAGAGGAAGAAAGAAACAAGAAAGACAGTTGATATGTGCATTTTCTGGAAAGAATACCCAGTCATGAGAATACTTACCTACACTATGGGTAAATATACAATGTGTACAATGTGACTCCAGGGGATATGCATACACAGTGCAAGTGTTAAGAACTAGTGCTTTGCTTCATCCAAAATCAATCCCTTACATAAGGCATTGATCGTATTTGCGTGTGCATGTATACAGGTGTTCTCAAAGAATAGCGTGTATGTGTGCCTTTATAGAGTGTTAACTATGTCAAAAACTATATTTCAATAAAACATCATACTGTGATTTGATTGATAGTTCTTGTGCATTCAGATCCATAGCAATGGCCAGTAGTCAAACTTATATATGACAACCATGAGACTCTAAACACATTTTAATCAAAACAAAGTGGGGCAGGCAAAACCTAGTAGTTTAATCAATACCATAATAAAAGTGCAACAATATTATTATTGAATAACAAAGTACATGATTGAACATGTGTAAATTGGAATAGGAGCACTGTGGGTGAACACTGACCCCTGGGGCTTTCTGAGCGGCCTGATGACCTTCTCTCATCATCTTCAGAAACGATGTCCTCCTCTCCATCGCTACACTCCAGTAGCTCATCTGATTGGCTGTGTGGGTCTTGGCTGGTTTCTGGGTCATCTGTTCTAGAGTCTGCATGTCTGCTTTGCTTTGGGTGAATCTAATTCAGTCAACATGCAAGAAAAAAAGTGATTTTATTTATTTCTTAATGTCCAACATTTTCAAAAACTATTTTCATAGCTGTCCATATTCCATGCCATATAATTATATCCACCATCTATTACTGTGGTGTTTGTATGCTTACTAGTAGGGATATATATTTTTCCAGAAAATTTGAGAATTTCGTTACTGAGAATGAAATGTGTCTCGCCTGGGAAATCCTGGGAAAATCTTTATTATGCAGTCAAAAACTATGTGCAAAACAGCTGGTTCAGCTGGGTTTCATGGGTTTTTTCAGTAAGTCTTACATTGTAACTATCAGATTTGATACTAAAGTGTGATATTTATATTTATATATATATACATTCTTAATGTTGTTACTTAAAGTGATGGACAACGGGATCTAAAAACGTAAAATAACCATAACTTATAACAGAGGGATGTATCCACTATACACCAAACAAATCAAGAAATGTCAAAATGAGCTAATAAACACAGTCTTTTGAAGGTGGGACTTCCTCAAAGTCCGATGGCCAGTGACAGTAAAGCACAGGCCCGACAATGTTAACCCAGCCTTACAGACATTATCAACTGTTTCTAGTGTACCCTTTACCCAACAAAAACAGGGTGCCATTATGGAACTTCTGGTAGCCGCAGCCTATGGAGTTCCCCAACCCAAGCTCCCTAACTTTGACATGGGGAAGGAAAGCGATTTCATCCTCTGGGAGACAGCACTGAAAAGCTTACTGGGGATCCACAACCATTTATTTGAGCAATAAAAGGGCCAGGTCTTGATGGATCATCTGCGGCATGCAGAATGGCATATTCAAAGTGAGCTGTCCATACGCCCCTGGGTTCAATTCCCTCCACCCAGGATGGTCGAGCAACAAAAATCCACTTCACCAAGAGTAGTCCCTCACAGACCCCTTGCCCAGCCACTGAGCTCCTACAGAATGTGGAAATACTCCGAAAAAACGGACACTTTCCCAAACCAGAAGACAAAGTATGCCTAGAGAAGAACTCTGAGCTCCCTGTCATGGCAGGGAGATACAGAAACTTGTGAAGGAAGGATATGTCGCGAAGGTAGACCCAGCACCTATGGATGGAAATACATACCTGCCTCATCATGTGGTCCAGTAGCACAGTGGAAAGGTTTGACTAGTCTTCAACTGTTCATTCCAGACTGCTGGTCAACGCCTAAATGACTCTCCTCTGCTCCCTGGACCAGTCTTAGGTCCCACCTTATTTGATGTTCTCCTTAGGTTTCAGCAGCATTGTACAGCTATCATCAGCAACATGAAATCCATGTTTCCCCAGATTCACCTACTGCCCTCTGACACTGCCACTGGCACAAGCAGAGCTGACTATCTATTAATGGGAACTACTAACTTTTGGTACCATGTGCAGTACTTTCTGTGCCATATACGCTCTGCAGAAACACGTACAGCCACATCCAGACAGTGATCAAGGAGTCTGGTGAGAATGGATTTCATGTGGACAATACAGCACCCCATGACAAGGTTCAGACAATGAGCAATGGAGGTTTTGAGTTCTGCCAGTTGGCCAGCAACTCAGTATACCTTATCCAACATATCCCACCAGCAGCTAGATCAAGTAGAAGCAAACTATGGCTATCCTAGTCAGGAGATGAGCCACAAAAGTCCACTCTAGGAATGCAATGGAGCTGCATATTGTATACCCTGGGGTACAAGCACCGCTCTGCGCTGAGCACTGAAACCCCCACTCTCCGCAGCATCTGCGGAAACCTGGCAGACGACCCACTTGGCTTTATCCTGCAATATCCTGAGCAAAAGTGTTAGTCCAGAACCTGTAGCAGACCAAGAGGTACTGAGATGTACCAATTAATCTAGCTGACCTGGTGGATCAATGGAGCTGCAGACATCTCCAACATCCAGATTCCCAGGTGTTGATTTCTAGCTTGCGCCGACCAGCCAGGATTGAGCCGAGAACTTCATGTTGAAGAGGAATGTATTCATTCCTAAACAGTTAATATGGTTTCACCTTGTTCGGTTTTCATCCCCCTCCCTGCCACATCCATCTCTGACCCCCACTGTTATTTGATCAGATAGTAAATATGTTTTATCTTCACCCTGTTTTTAATTCCCTTTCCTGTCAAAGATTTGTCTCTAACCACCACTGCTTTTGAGGAGTTGATCAAACTGTTGGTGGTTTCAACGTCATCCTGTTCCCACGCTCTCTGCCAGACCTCTGGTTCTAACTGTACTTGAGGAGTAGACCATTTGGGGGGTTGGGATTAGCATGGCCCTCTTTCATGTATCAGTACAACAGATCCCCGCAGAACAACCGGTCTGGGGGCAAATCTTATCCTGGTATCACACCCCGACAATTGTTAAACCTAGAGAGGGTGTAGGCGGTTTGTGATTGGCCTTTTTGTACAGTAACCCAATAGAAAATAGGGGGCTACACCTTTTAGTATGTTTAACTTAGAAAACAGGTTATGATTGGAATGTGTCTAATGTGTCAAATTGTCATGTGTTCTGATATACTGTTGTTTGTGATTAAACATAATGGGAGAGGACATACAATGGACGATAGTGACAGAGTACCACAGTATTAGTTGTTGGTGTATCCTGCAGGAGCCCATGAAAGATTGAACATTGTGTCTTGGCTCTTTGGTCTATTTGGAATAATGGACTTGGAAAAAGCACCCTGATCGGAACGATTTTAATCATCACTACTAATCATCATTACTTCTTCATTTGGCAAGCCAGCCAGGAGTAAATAAGAGAATTCAGTCATGAGTTTACTTCTTCCTTTGGCGAGCTAGCCAGGAGTAAATGAAAGGGCTACATCAAGATTTTACTTCTTCAATGAGTTCTGTGACTTCTCAAAGCGGCCTTATGGATCAGTCTCCTATCCTCGACACCTGCGGCTCCTCCACAACCTCCCAAGGTCCAAGAGCTTAAAAAGTCAGCGAGATGATGCCTGATCGCTTTCACACCAACCACAGCACTCCCTGACCCCACTCACTTCCAAATCTGGAAGGAGCTGATCAACCAGAGTGTAGATGGGGTGGCCTCCTCCTAACTTCCATCGCAGCAGAAACACCCCTTCTGCAACAACAACAACAACAACAACTTCCCTGAGGAGGCAGTATCCTTTCCTTTTTTTCCCCCAGAGTTTGACCAAACCAAAGCATTGGTCAGGGTTTGAGGGAGATTACAAACACAAACACCCTCTAACTAGCCTCCTCATCAAGCATTACGATAGGAAGCTCCTCCACCCAGGTCCGGAAAGGGTCTATGAGGAAATGAGGTAGACGTCTTGGATACTCCTCGTTAAGGAGGAGGACAATACCAACATGCCTGAAGGAAGTGTCAGAGGTGGTGGACTAATGCAACTGTGCCCAAAATGGCAGACTTGTCCTGAGCTTGATTTGAACTCTAGAAACCCAGCTTCTGGTCAACAGGATTGAAAAGTGCTGGGACAAGTGCCTAGCCACTCAATGCCTCTGCATCGACCTCCTGATGAGTTTGGATACAGATGCCTTTCTCATGTGGTTTCAAACCCCAGCCTGGCTGATAGAGGCGCAACCCTATGGGGCCAACACTTCAAGATCAATTGTTGGACCAAAAAATATCTTTCCTAATTTTGGAGATCATGTCCGTCAAGACAGCTATAAGAGTCATCTGGAATTTGCAAAATTCCAGGATGGCTGGGGAAATGGCTCCAGAAGCACTCTCTGAGGCACACAGACGCACCTCATTCTCACAGGTGTGCTTTAATTCAAACAGCTGCATCCACACAGGTGAATGCAATCCTAATCATGGATCAAATTTGATAAATCACGCCCACAACACCAACCTCACTACTCACCTGATCCTCACTATGCCAGAATTCTCTGTGTGCCTTAAAATCCGAAATGTAGGTTTAAGTCAAATGTCTGCAAAACTTTTCACGATGTTTACAGAGACCAAAAGATTCCCACCATAAGCAAACACTTATTCCTGCAATCTAACTCATTGCCAAACGTACATATTATGTCACAACCTGAGCAAAAGATAATTCACGCTTTTTATATAATTCAAGCTGCAATTAAACAATTTGACTACTGGAATTCCCTTATACCACAGCAAGTCATCTCTTGACCATCTACAAATGGTACAGGACACTGCTGCAAGGCTGTTGACCGGGTCCAGCAATACAACTCACATCACACCCATCTTAGCTTCTTTACATAGGCCTCCCATCAAGCACATTGTCCTCCCATTTTAAGAAACTTGTTTTTACATATAAAGCCTTGCATGGTCGGGCACCTGTGTAGATCTCTGACCTGCTCCATCCTTATGTCACCAGTATGTCACTGGTTGCACTCCATTCTTGATGTATTGATGTATTAAGACATTTCACAATTATTATTTAGAAGTTTCACAAAAAGCCCTTGGTGGACAATAGCTGATGCTCATATTTAGTGTACTGGGTGTCATGCAAACAAGTGAATGATAGGACATAAAGTATATCTTCTCAACAATAAAGGTAAAACATTTTGAACCTACCTGATATGGTTTGGCCATACTTACTGATACTGAAAAAATCCCTAATGAATTGTACATGAATTGTTTGCTTGTTCAGTATTCACAAGTATTTACAATAGTAACATCCCCACCTGCTGGGTGGCTCTGGATCCTGGGACTTCCTGACCAGCCACCATGTCGCGCACCTGCCTCTCCAGTTGGACCCGGGCCTTCTCACTGTCTTTTAGCCTGCCTTCAGTTCCACGCAGCCTCACAAGCTCCTCCTGTAGCAGGCTGTGTTGCCTCTGAAGCAGGGCAAGCTCCCCAATGGCTGACCCTGTGGCACTCTCTCCTGTGCTGGCCTCACGCGACAAAGAGCGCCACAATCGCCCTGCTGTGGGTGTTGTGGGACCCTCCTGCCACAGACAAAGCTCCAAGATAGAGTCTTGTTTGATGACTGCCCCCTAGAGTAATTGGAGGAGCAATTAAGAAACAATTTAACAATAAAATAAAATTTCACAAATAAGCTGTTGTTATTGTTCTGAAATTACTGTACATCTTCATGGGTGGTTCTACAGTTTAAAAAAGGGTAAATGAACCATGAACCACGAATGACAACACCATTTTGCTATCTCTCTCACTTTCTCTGTCCAAGACAATCCCTAATTGTAGAACATAACTCGAGAAGTCATGAATTGATTTTCCCCAAGATCCAAAAGAACCAACCTGAAGAGCATGAAGATAGGCACTAAGATTCATGAGCCGATGACAGATCTCCTGGAATATACAAACAGGGATGGCTATTAAGGCACCACACTCAACCCTCCAGATAGCTCTTTAGATTATGCCTATTTTTTTTTATAAAACATTGACAACATTTATAAATGTACCTCACTGCGTGGCTTGTCTCGATTTTGTTTATGATCCTTAAAAGTAAAAAATACAAATTATGAATATAGCTGCAACTAAAATGGAGGATTTCAAGCACAGTTGAGAATACAGTGCCACGGGTAAAATGCTCAATAATGAAAACATTTAATATATTACTTTGACGTTTAAAGTATACATTCAAAGAAATACAGTTAACATCAAAATGAAGACTGGGTGACAAAAAATTATCTTTTTTGCTATTTGTTTTAGGTACCTAAAACAAACAAAGGAATCCAAAGGATTTCAGGAAAGTAAGTTGAACAGCTATGTAATCAGCTGACCTTCACTGTGGAGGAATCATGTTCTCCATTGGCCAACATCTCTTGACCATCTAAGAATGGGAAAATACTTCAGTCACCCGTTTTCATTGTTAACCATTCAAATGTGGCATGGATTAGGCAATTAGACACATTCTTTTTCATGTAACCAAACTTGCTTTGAAAACAACACATTCACGTACTGATGACAAGGGTTCCGATGTGATGGTGAGGACAGTCAGTCACATAGGAGAGTGGGATCTCTAGACTGACACCAAGCAGCTGCTCGCTCAGCCTGTCCACTAAGAGAAGATGAAATAAAACAAGAGGTGACCGAGACCGAGAAAGTAAGCCAAGAAGATGTGTTGCTGTGGAGACTCCTTGAACTCTGTCACTATCCAAGCATTTGAAGTGCACATACCCTCTGAAATGGCATCCAGAAGGAGTTTCTCTGCACGCGGCGCCTGTGCTGTGTTGGCCCTGAACAGGTTCCGGGTGTTGATTGGCAGTGGGACCTCACATGCACCTGTCACCTCAGCCAGATCAGAGAAGAGGGTCACCCTCTCCTGGAGCAGTTCCAGAACCTCCCGGTCTTTCTGCTGGATGTCCGCTTAAAGGTTTCAAAGAAACGAAGAACAAAACTTTTATATATCCACACAATTGTGTGGATATGCAACAAGACATCATCATACATGTTTACACCAATACATTTTACACAATTTAAACTCCAGTTAGACTCCCAAAACTGAAACATACAGTATCTGTATTGGTTGTCACTTTATGTTTCAATGATACATAACCATCTTAAATTATAATTACATACTCAAATACAAAAATGTTGAATACAAACAGGAAGGCATTTATCCCTAAGTCGAAAATGTATTTCCAATGTTTTTAACTACACAATATCTAAAGATTTTAACATACAGGACCCTATGAACAATGGATGAGTAGATTCACAGTAACAAAGTTTTTATTTAGTATTCAATAGCTATTTTCTGGAATTTAATTATAGGGTATATATTTGTTTTATTTCCCCAGACGGTACATATATATAGATAGTGTATGCCATATACATGGCATTATAAGTCGTTTTAAGCGGGGCTGTGACACTTATTCAACTGATCCCATATTTCATGAAGAATAACAATAGCTTTAGATAATTTTTGTTTGATGTATTTCATGTGTGGCTTTCAAATATTAATATCAAACCCTTTTTTTAACATTGTCAATTCCTTTTCTGTTGTTTTTTTATAATTATTTCATGTCCTCCACTGAACAAAATAAATGTAAATAATCAGCAAACGTAACAAATTTCAACATAATAGTTGAAAAAGAAGTAAAGTATAAATAACTTAGGTCCCAATACCGAACCATGTGGGACACCACAGGTTACTCTTCTAACATGAAATTCAATATTATAATTTTTTACATATTGAAACCTATTATTCAAATAACTTCCAAACCAATGTTGTGTGTCACCTCTTATACCATAATGTTCAAATTTCTGCAGAAGTAAAAGAAAGATTGATTGTGTCAAACGCTTTACATGAATCAATAAATACACGTACAACGTGTTGTTTCTTATTTACTGCTGCTTCATCTTCTACACAATCCATCAACGCAAAAGAAGTCGATCGATTGCTCCTGAACCCATGTTGATGGTCATTCAATAGCTCATATTTATTATTTTATAAATCATCAAGTGAATTTACAAATAGTTGTTTAAGTATTTTTTTAAATTGAGGTAGCAAAGACACTGGCCTATAATTTGAAACAATGTGTTAGTCACCGTTAAATAGATTGGAATCACATTTACATTTAGCTAACGCTTTTATCCAAAGCGAGTACAAAGAGTACAAAGAGTACATTTGTCATAAGAAGGTGAAACATTTAATTGCTGCTAATACAGTAAGAAAGTCACCAGAACAAGTTTCAAGCATTTCAAGTGCTAGATTAACCAACTAGATTAATCACCTTGGCCATTTTAATCTTATTGGGGAAAATACCTGTTTGAAAGGATGTATTACGTATATAATTAAATGCCTTGAGGACACAGTCAATTACTTATTTAAGTGGCATATCAAGTGTTACCATCAGTGGAATATTTGTTCTTTCTTTCATCAACTTTCTAACATCTTTGAACACCAACAACATCTATTTAATGCAAAATCTACATTATTGATTTAATCTGTAGGAAGGCTAATTTCCTTGGCCAAATTTCGGCCTGCATTAACAAAAAATCATTAAACTCATTAGCAATGTCCTCTATATTTTCAGGAAGTAAATTGCCTTTTTTTTTAAATCCATTTTACTATAATTTTTAATCATGTCATTAACAACACTCCATGTAGCCTTGATATTCTTTTAATGTTTTTGCAACAAATGATAATGGCTAGGAAAAAGGGAATTCGTAGGAACAATATGCAAACTTATTTTCATGATACACATGACAATACAAATAATCATTTGTATATATAGGGAGATCCTGCCATCTGTTGGCAATTCGTTGCATAACAACGCATTTGCTAGAAATCTTATCTTAAACCTATGTGACCAAGTTGATGGAAATTCTAACCTTGAGATAACCATACAACAATACATCATATGTTTTGCATTTGTTTTATATTGCCAAGATCAAAGCTTTTTATTTTGAATTGTAGAGATATAGACCATTTTTCATGCATTTATTGTTTAAGTTGTCTTAACCAGAAGAATTTAGATGGTCTTTAGATGGTCCAGTAGGCCAAGAGACGTGACCACATCACTCTTATCTTAGCTTTAGTTTAACAGATCTTACTACTGATTGCTTTTAATGCCCATATTGGTCTTTGTTATCATGCTCTTTGCTATATTTCAGACTTCTTATCGATAAAACATGTTAGCTTTGGAAAACAACATAAATGGCATTTAAAAATTATAAAACCAAACACACATGAAGGTAAGCTAGGTGAAACTGCAATTTTGTATAATTCTGACCCCAAGCTAGTACACTGCCGTGACTGAATACTATCCACCACTTCCACTTTCACTGCAGAGCCAATGGGTGGAGCTGGGCCTAGTCCTGCTCCACCTCTGGGTCCAGGCTTACCCCAACTCACTTGTAAATAAACTTAAACATAACTAGCACTCGTGACCCAATGACACCATATCAATCAAATATATAATAATAATAATAATAATAATTATTATTATTATTATTATTATTATTGTTATTATTATTATTATTATTATTATTATACTGGACAAAAAAGACACTTCTTCAATATTACATGAATATTTGAGTAGATAATGCATATTTTTTCATTAGCTCCCATCGCAAGTTACCCTTCACACTTCACAAAAAGGACATACCTGATTTTATTGGATTCCTTTTTTTAACTAATATCCAGGTGTGTCTTATTGTCCATTGTAGGGATAATATCTGCTATTGATTAAGAGTCACTGGGTCAAATGACTTAGAAGCAATTGAAAAAAAAAGCATATTCTATTAAAATATTCAATTTAAATTGAAAAAGCACTCATATCCAATAACAACAGGTGCGTCTTATTCACCTCTACTGCCAGTACTGAAACTGATTTGGAAGAAGCCACTGGATCTGGAGTGAATGTCTGTCGAATATCCTTCAAATGTCCAACTTAAAACTAACTTCACCATGGTTTAAGAAGGTGAAATTTCCCACATCCAATAGGCTTTAAACACTGAAACCTAAAAGCCACTTTGATTACAACCATTGGTCTGTTGATGTAGTTGTATTTACCTGGCTTTTGTAAGTAAAATCTAAGAAAAAGAAAAAAAATAGTGTATTACATATATGAATAGTACACATTGAGCTTGGGATTTCTGACCTTTGAGTCTTCTCAGAAGAGCCTTGTCCTCAGTTTCAATGAGTGGAAACTCCTCCCGTGAAGGGCAACTGTGAAGGTATACATTTAAAACCAAAAATCATCCAGAAGGGTATTTGTAGACTTTGTCATTGTTATAAGGTCTAGGCCATATCACATCAACAAACACATAATTTCAAACACAGTGCAGGCGTCAGAACAGAAACATAGCCTGCATATACACAATGCAAAACAACCTATCCTAGACATTCACATTCATCATTCAAAAGGCTCACCTTCAGTGCACAAGTGCTTTAGGGAAAGGCCATTTGCACAAATAACAATAGTATTTCATGGTGATGTCCATACATTTAAAGGTGCTGTACCACTGTCATTTTTGTGTAATTGGTTAGGTCAATTGTGAGTGAAATGCTCTGTGATGATATCTGTTCAGTTGGACTGCATTCCAGACTTATTTCTGACCAACCACAGCATCTTTACCTTGGTTAAAGGAATCCATCTTGCCTGTGAATCACAGGCATGTGAATGCAACTGTTGAGTGGGAGGGGATGCCCTTCCGCTCTTTTCTGCTCTCTCTCCTTACAGCTCTCAAATATTACCGATATCAAGTTAAAACATAGTATAAAGGGATAGCCATGTGACTGTACCCACTTGGTGACCGCGTGGTGGATTTCACGCATCCAGATGTGTTTATCGTCCCTGGATGCAGCGTGCAGCTCATACATCTCCGGAGGGGAAGAGTCACTGATGAGGAACATGCCCCGCTCCTGGTTAGCGATGTCCCGTATGATGAGCTTGTGAAGGGAAAGCACTGGAGACTTGTCCTGAAGCAAAGACAGCAAGAGATATGCACAGGGAGAGTAATGCAAAGGAGCGAGGGAAAGAAATGTAGTTGAAGAGAAAATAAGAATACAGAAGTGAGCAAACACTTGTCATTGATTTGTGATTTATTAGAAAATTATTTGTTTAATTTCTATACATTTTGACTCGACCACTTTGACTCCAATGAAGTTGGAGACAGTTTTGTGGATGCTTTCTTTTTTGGATGCTTGGTTTTTGTTTAGTTCAATAAGTATAATACCGTTATACTTCAATAATACAGTTTAGTTTAGTAAGGTAAAAAAAAGTGAATAAGACAAATATGTATTTTCTTACCAGACATGGGAAGATGTAACGCTGGTCTTTCTCCTGCAGGAAAACCAGGACATCTGCCATTAGTAGAACCTGCACATCTGTGTTTCCACGCAGCCAACCATGTCAGACAGACACACAGACACACACACACACACACAGTGTTAGGCCTATTCAATTTTATTTTACATTTTCACCAATCCAATGGGCAAACCAAGTGTGTACCTTTGAGCCGGGATCCTGGATTCTTCCAGAGCAGAGGTCCCTCGTGTATCAGCCTGCGACGGAGCAGCTCACTAGCCCGGAACAAGCCCCCATCCCTGACCTTGGCTTCGGCCCGCGGATCCAGCTTGGCCTGGATCTCCAGCAGCCTATGAGTCCTCTCCAGCTCCACCACCTGAGTGGTGGGTGGGTTTGGAACTGATTGTATCTCATTTCACATCTTTTTAATTTCAGTTCATTTAATTAATTAAAGAGTTTTTATTGATGATACAGACTAACTGATTACACCATGATTTGCTGCATATACTTTCAATAATGTCTACCTCAACTATCAATGATGTTGACTTTTTTGTTCACCTATAATTCTACTATTTGTATCGTGTCAATAGACATATTTTTGTGTATCTTTTGTAGTTGTTTTTTGTTGTCCAGGTCTAATAAAGTAATGTGCTTTATCTTCACTGACTTATCACTATTTTACATATGTGCCTGGATGGCACATATGTACGTTAAATTATATACACATGTATATAATTCTAACATATATTAATATTCTTCACAATATTTGCCAAATAGACAATGGGTGTACTGTATATGTTTGAGCATGTCCACAATGAATATCTGGTAGCGCAAATTCAGCACATGAATAGATTGCCTTCAGACAAAATCTGAAAAAAACCTTTATGAATTGGAATAATAATCATAATCATTCTAAATGAAGAAAGTGTACCTGGTTGTCAATAGAACTGAGCAGTTCTTTGATCGAAGAAAGGGCCTGAGCCAACAAAGACACTTCTTCACTATCTGGAGGGCAAGCAAAGGAAGGAGACAGTCCTTAAAACCTTGCTAAATACTTCAGAAACTTAGTGTCCTCTCTCAAGTTAATATGAAGATAATGTGGTTAATTTCTTGCTGGAGACCGATCAGAGAGAATAGGGGGAAAATTGTGTTTTAAAGCTTAACATATTTTTGCAACATCAAATATCATGGCAAAGAAGTGCAGTCAAGGCTGAAGAGACTGAAGAATTTTTTCAGTCTCACCACAAGATTGGTCTTGGACTGAATGTAAATCTAAGTAGGGTCGACACTTTAATCTAAGTACACTCCGGACATGCTGGCTGGCTAGCCTTCAGAGTGTAGCCTTACCATTGGTGTTGTCCAAAATGCGCTGGATGAGGACGGGATATTTGGTGATTCTCTGCGTGACCAGCAAGATACATTCTTGGATACCGTGGCGTCGTAGGAGGTTTCCTCGACTCACCCTCTAAACCAAACCCAGAGAGTGTGAGTACAACTCCCCACAACTCCACAGCAAACTGGAACAATCACTTCAAATATCACAATGTGAGGAAGACAGAATGACGATACCTGTTGGTGTACATATTCTTGAGTGTAACAGCCTACTCATTCAAGGTGTTTTAATTACTACTTGAGTGCTTGGACATGGATTAATTATCATATCCTCACGTTTGTGGTTAGGATTTTTCCTCTTCTTTTTATATTCCCCTCCAGAGCACCAGAGGTTTGGGTGAACAACTAAAGCGTTCCAGCAAAAAATCTTTCCCCTCATCATTTAAGGGTGGTCGAAATAAGATTTGAGAGATATAGTGCAATTTGGTGGCCAAGCCATCTGCCAGCTATTAGTGAATTAAATGTGCTGTGAGATTATCTGTTTCCAGTTGACTGTGCCTGACCCTGTATGAGTCAATTTAGATTTTAATCTACTCCAGAGTCCTGATTTATTTCAAATCAATGGAATCCCCTCCCTAGTGAGAGCATAGGGTAGGAGGGAGCAAAGAGGGAGATGACGTTTTTTGGTTGTTCAGATTTCCGGTTTGATTGGAATTTTGTGAAACAAGTTAAGTGACATGGATTCTCTTCTCTTCTTTGGTGGTGTTGTGTGAACAGGTGGTTAGAGGAGGAAGTGGACATGGAAAAGATGATGGCTGCCATCATGCTGACCAGCCTCTCTATCAGCCCATTGGTCAGGAGCCCGTCAGTCAGCACTGAGTCCGTCCCACCTCCCTCCCTTTGTCCCGTCAAAACAAAAGTCTGATAAAATTCCACTTCCCATCTTCTTTACAACAGCCAACTCTTACCTACAGCACCTTTAAATGGCATTGGCTTTCTTTCTTTTCATGACTGCCATCCCTGACTGCCATCCCTCATTTTTTATCTTTTATTATCATCTATTATCATTGTGCATAGGAATGCACAATCTCCATATCGCTTTTCGTCATATTATTCTTCTTCACAAAAAATGTCTGCAATTAATGGAGGCTAAACGACTGAACCTCGAGATTTCATTCAAACTGTATTATAAAGGTCTACTTCTGTATAGCTGTGCTATGTATTTTTCATTTTTGTAAACTTTTTGAGATATTTGCGATTAAAAATGCAAAAAACTCCCATAGAGATAACATTGAGCCTAGCTTTCCATTGTTACGTTTGATTCCGCTATTTGCTTTCCTGCTGTCAACTGGGCGACATAGCTCAGTGGGTAGAGTGTGTGTTCCACAACCTGATTGTTGGTGGTTCCATCTCAACCTAAATTCATCTCGGGCATTCCTATGCACAAGTAATTCGTCATGTGGAATTATATTTTCTAGTTATTTTTATTATCATTGGATAAATTGCGGCTTTTAGCGATTGTCTTTTCCTTGGAAATTGATAACAGTATTAGTATTTTTACAAATCTGTTGTCTCAAGACTTACCCGTATAAAGTACTGGAACTTCTTGTCTTTCGCGAACAACTCCTTGTATAGTTTGACAGCCTTTAAGTGGCGGCTGCAAAATTCAGCATACGTCTTCCTCATCTCATCAGCACACTGGCCTGAGAACTGGTGGACAAAGGCACACACAACCACACCCATACACACACTCAGATGAGGTTTGATTTGAACACTATTTCCTTTAATTGAGGAGTGTTACTGCAATGAAAGGGGCGGCAGTAGGTCAGTGGGTAGAGCAGGTCGTCCACTAACCAGAGGGTTGGCGGTTTGATCCCCACCTTCAACTGTCCACATGACGAACCCCACAAAATATACTGATTGTAAGTCACTTTTGACCAAAGCATCTGCTAAATGCCATAAATTAAATGCTCAAAAGTATCTTTAGTCTATGATGAGCAAGTTAACAATTGAAAAATGTTTTTGTTGCTTTTCCTTTTTTCTCTTTTTGTTGCTTTTTTTTCACATGGTTGTAATACATCTCTGTAGTGTGTGTGTGTCTATCCACCGATAAACAAGCTTGTGGTTACTCACCTGCTCTAGTAGCACGTCCCCTAGCTGAAGTATGGTGAAGTTGTAGGTGGAACCAGCTTGCAGGCTATAGTTGCGACGCAAGATGAGCTGCGCCAAAAAGCGCGAGTGCAGCACCATTAGCTGGTCCAGGCATGGGAAGATTACATGCACAGTGCCTGGATCCAGCTGGACGTCCTCTAGCATGCCTTGGCGGAACACATGATCCATGATCCGCAGAGTACGCATGTGGTGTAGCTCTGTTTGGATGAGCTCTGAGGAGATACAAAACATGATTATCTCGATTTATATGTATAATTGTAGATAAAGTATAATGCACATGCAAATAAGTAAAGAGAAGGAAATGAGAAAATGTTGCTCTCACCATAGATGACATCCTGCCGCTTGATGACATCTTTGCGGTGTGCCTGCAAATAGCTAGAGTCCACAGCCATGCTCCAAGAGTCTGCCTCAAAGTCTCGCTCCTCGATGTCAAGCTCTTCCAACATTGACATGTAGTAGGACTCTCCTGAAAACCATAAAACAATGGTTTTCAGAAGGGGCTGGAAACAATTTATTGTTACGACTTGCTGCTTCTGACATTCAGGAAGTACAAACTAATACTTTGAGTCTTTCAAGACCGAGTTTATTAGCTGAGTTTGAGATGTATACTAAGTGGTTAGTAAGTTAATTTAGGGGTTCTATTCTACACTGTACATTGCTGCAGCACCTCTTTCACCCTTTGCAACAGCACAGTCTGCTCTTGCATCTGCAGCTTGTGATTGCAAAACCGCAAAACACATTTCTACAAATGTTTAGGTAAAGATGGGCATACAGCTGACGAGCAAACCCATTTGAACACAATAACACGAGCTAGCTAAGTTAGCCGAGGTATACAAAACATATTTTACATATATACAGACATCATATAAAAAATATTCCATAGGTGTGTAGTGGATTCATCCCACTGTGATACATTCTGATAATTTTCATTTTTAAATCCTGTTCATCACTTTTACTTATGATTGATTAAAGTCCTGAAAACTACTGGCCACAAATCAAGAATACTTTTCGAGAAACATTGCTAAAGTTGGTTCAGTTTCATCTCACTGCAATTATTTTAAGAACTATAAGAACTATATCCAGACTACACTACTGCTATTCCTTCTTTTCATGTCAAGCAGTTTTCCCCTGAGCTGATCCAAAACACAACTTCAAGATGCTGTTCTGTTTCAGTGACTGCTTGACAAAAAGCATCACCCATGCCCAATCTTCTCCTTCTTCTTCTCCTATCAGCTGTCTCCCACTGAGGAAAACATGACATTTCACGTCAGGAACAAACAACTCTCTCTTCACATAGCACAAGAATCATAAGTATATCCAGAAAGCCAAGCAGGCTTTCATAGAAGACCATTGAAGCTTCTATGAAAGAAGAACCAAAGGCCTGATGCACTTTCCAGATGGTTCCAAAGTTCAGAAGACAGGGTACTTGAATCAGTCCAGTCCTATGGTTGTTTATCCAGTTCTTCAGACTCATCAGAAGCAGGCAGACCCCGGTAAAGGTCCATTGCCCAACCTCCATGGACCAGGCAATTGACTTGCTGAAGAGACGGTTATGGAGGCCCAATACGGAAGCAGATGTCCACTCATTTAGTACAGACACTTGTCAAGGACGTCAACGACCACTGCCCAAGGCAGCCCAAGGCTATAGTTGTGCCTATTGACCCAAGGCTGCAACATATCCTAGAACTTCATCACTGGTGATCCGCCATCAAAAAATAATACCATCATCCGAGTGATGGTCGGTTTGTGCCTCTCCGTAAACTCCCCACTGCCTGAGAAAAAACAGACCAAATGTATTCCAATTCTAGGGCCTGCCCCTGGACATGTATAGAAATCTGGTCTTTATTTTTTCTTCACACTGCACACAACCTTTCAGCCTTTCAATAATCTTTCGATAATGAACGTCAGAACATTGGATCGTTGAAACATAATATAACATATGCACAATATGAAAAAGATAAGCTCACACTATCCTGAAAGATGAAAACTCCTTTTTGATACTAATTCAGTACTTAATCCTAAAGTCTCCAGCCTTGATGTGCTCCCAACAACCTGTGTACAATTTAAAAAAATATAAAAAGTTGTTGATAATTTGTCACACAGCTCACCTTCAGGGTTGGCAATAAGCACCTGCCACCCACAAAATGCAGGTAGATTTTGTAATTGTCAGGTAAATGTATCCAACCCATCCGTCACTGTGGCAGGTAAGATTGGTGGACCAAAACAAATTCAAAGATCACTTGTTGGTGAATCGAAGGTGAGCCTGTAGTGTACAGTGAATATTGACCAATAGAACTGAAAGTGTATGAAGTTGAATACTTGAGCTGTAGCCCCATAGTTGTTTGTTCATTTGTAAAATTAATGAAACTACTAAATCATTTGTTTTTCGCTAGCCATCTACCAGTATCTACTCTATAGATATGTGGTAACACATTTCAGGTAAAAATTCATATTGGGACATTCATCAGTGCGTTACATGAGACATGTTTAAGTAAAATACAAGCGATATTATTTCCTAATTCCTCACAGCAGAGTGTAAGGGTTGGCGCTCTCAAGGTTTCACAACCTTGAGAGCTGACAGGGACACTAAGCTAAGTGGCAAAAGCAAATGTGGGGACTGTTTGTAAACATCCGATGGCATAACCCAAGGCATGTGACAGATTACGTAGACAATCTGCCGTCGGCTATTGTACTGCTGGTGGTGGAGTCTCCGACCCTACTACACACCCAGGGCAACATCAACACCATTGCTGTTTGTGTTTGCATTCCTCCTTTGGAATGTAATGACAGTGTGGCACCCGGCACACTGTCGACCCCTCAGTTTGAATGGGCTCGTCGCAGCTACTTGGATATATACTTACTCAAATAATAACGCAGCAGACAACATAACAAGAGCTACTCACAGAACTCTCACAACAGCACTGCTGGTGTCAAGGTCCACCGCGACACCTCCTGAACACTGAAGGCTGGCCAGTGAGTCAAGTGGCAACAAATAAGTCTGTATTCTGAGGTGCAGTGTCAGTGCAGTGTCAATAAAAGAGATGCTATCGTATAGCCATGCCAAATGTCATATCTTTAAAACGAAGTGGATGCATTTGTTTGAAATTGCCTCTCGTAAATAGAATTTGCTACTGTTTAGTTTAGAAAGATGGTTGGTGATGATTGTGATGTTTACTTCTGGTAAACCAGTTTTTATGGCATGCCAATGCCATTTTGTCCATTTGTCATTGACCATTGACCATTTGTCACATGTCAATGTGGTTTAGTGATAAGAGCATGGAGAACATGAGGTTGTTGGTTCAAGTCAATCAAAGACATTGATAAAAAAATATATAAAATGTCCTGTCTTTATGGCATACCAGCCATCATAACATACCTACCAAGCTCACCATTTTCTCTATGTATGGAAGACTGCTCTTTCTCAGAATATATACTGATATATATATATACTGATACAACCCTAGTTCAATGTCAAGTCCCTATAGTCCAGTGGTAGAGCACAGAGCTGATCAAGTATGACCACAACCAAACAATTGGTCAGAAATTATCATGAAATACATTTTGCCACTGTTTGTCTAAGAGACATGGTTGATGATGTTGAATATATTTACTTCCATTTTACCATACTCCTCCTCCTTCTCAAAATGTCGTCTGTTCTACCCCTACTGTTTGACACTTCCTCATGTGCATGTGCCTCAGTGGTACAGCATGTGGCAGCAATGTTAAGCAATGTTATGCAGGAGGTATATTGTTTGCAACCTTCAGTATACATATTGTGAGGCACAGCATACAATCCTGCCTGCTTTGATGTATGCATTAGGCCATGTTCACCATACCATGTAGGACCCATTATTGTTGCAGGCAACTCCATTTTTATGTACTACTGTTCATTGTTTCCTTGTACTGACTGATGTGTATGTTGATCTGTTGCCTCTGACATAACTATTTTGTCTTGTCTGTGAGCTTTTCAGTCTTTTTAGTCATGTGTATGGACTGGGTAAGCTGCAAATTAATTGGTCTTGGGCTATTAACCAAATTCTGTAAAAGCTTATATGAATGTCAATAATCTTTGCTTGGTTCAAAGAGCAATAAATATGATATCATATCTGCCCAACTTTTCTGGCCAATTTGGCAATTTTGGAGCTGACAGTGATTCCGCCCCATTACCATTTGTCACCATTATGTACAGTTTCTGGCCTGTAGGTTCTGTATACTGGCTGTGCTGCTGTATGCTATTTTGGACTGTAAGAAGGGTGTCTTATGTGTAGTTGTTGGTTAAGGTTGTAGCAGACTTATTACTACAGCCTTATTACTACCTTCACTACCTTACCTTCATCATTCAGCGACTCCATAGAGATGGCCCTGTTTCGGAAGTTAAGGGAGTCTGTAGACTGGGAGAGGATCCTGCGCAGGCCCATGTGAGAGTCATCATTCAGGTTCCTACAGCCAAAGTACATGTAGGCATACACACACACACACACACACACACAAATGTCTGAAATCAAATATACTATGAGCCCCTATATTATAATCCTTGTGGTATCAGCAGTTACATATAGCACATAAAATGCCTATTCCTCTAGACAGCGGCAGCACTTCTGCCGACATCGTTCCAGTGGTGTGCTGGGTCTCCAATATATAGTGAATGGAGCTCCCACCCCTTAACCAAAAGATAAGACAAGCACAAAGCAAGACTCACCCGGCAATGTTGTTGGTGGATACGCTTTTAGCCAATGAGAGGGTGGATCTGCCTCGTCGTGAGCCCAGCAGTGACTGGCGGATGCTCTCCGAGTGGTATATCGCCGAGCTGGGCCTCTCCCGCCTTACTGAAGCTTCAAAGGAACAGAGAGGGTTATTTTCTTTTGGTATTGCTTCTTTTATTTATGTTTATTATTATAGAATTTGCAATGTTGTTCTACCTTTCCTAATTTTCAGTAGCGCTGTCCCACTATATCATTGTCTTATCACAAGATAGTAATAAAGTCAATTTACAGCGAACTAACAAGACGGGGTTCAATAAGATGACTCCATTGAGGGTTTGGCATAAACAACAAACACTCACTTTTAGTACGTAGGTTGACATTCTGCATGGATGAGTTATTTCGCATCTGTGCCATTTTCTGCTGCTGTTATTGATAAAGGACAGATTTCAGAATGTATAACTGTAATGCAATACAGACACTGTGTTTACAGAGTTGATTTGTTTTTATGGAAGATCACCAAGATAAATGCACACAGCCTAAAGCGAAGCGAGTCTACTGGTGAAAAATAAAAGTAGTCTAGATTGATTATTTGCATTGTATCTTACCCGTTGTTTCATTTTGACACAGTTCAGCAGGGTGTCTCGACAACGGTTGTGGATGGTAACATTGCATGCTTGGATGGAAAAGAAAAAAAACAAAACAGGAACGATAAGCATGAAGATTTCTTTGTTTTGTTTTTGTGTATTTGACAATTTTTTCTCTCTAAATGTATTAAGGGAGTATAGGTAACAAAGCCATTTAAAAATATTCAACTATTTGTAGACTTTCTGCACTGCACTACACTGAAACTATTCCTACTGTTGCCCTGCACTCTTTTGGTATGAATCATAATCATGGCATTTTTTTCTAGATGTCATGACATTTATTTCAAGATAGTTTCTGCATTTAAATGTTTTTTGGTACAATTGTTATCTAGAAAGGTGTATTTTATTTTCATAATGTAACATTTTTCTGTCCACATCATACGGTACTTATTAGATACTCAGCAGTAAAATAGGAACAGCTTCATTGGTATGGAATTATTTATTAAGTTAAGTTTATAATTCATTATCCACAGAAGATGATTTGCGGTTTGTGTACCGCGATCCACAAATATTCAACAGTGGGACATATTGGATCAAAATCCACAAAGAAAATTAAGCAACTCACAAGAGCCATGGGATCCACAAATGTGTAAAAGTGAATTGTACAAGACACAAGTGAAAATTGTGTATTTGTGGATCGTGTAATATTTGTGTGGATATAATTTTATGAGACACAAGTTGAAAATATGTATTTGTGTATCATGAAATATGTATGTGGATATCATGTTACAAAGCACAATTAGCAAATATTCATGGCTCGTGGTACACAAAACGTGAATCGTCTTCTGTCAGTCAAGTCAATTTATTTTGCACCATACATTGGTGCACCACAATGTCATTCTATATTCAAGTGTAAAACATGAACATGCAATCATCAAGTCAATTGCACAAGCCATACAGTAACATAGAACCTGTGTTACTCACTTGGGCAGCTAAGTGCTTCCTTGGCAGTTATACTTTTGTTGCACGCTGAACAGAGGGTGGTGCCTGAAACCATCAGTGAGGTAAAGAGGTGGCCATTGCTGTAGCGTGACTCTCGTTCTCGTGCCTCGATCTCTCGCTCCCTCATGCGCTCCTTCTCCTTATTCTAGAATGACGAAAAAGCCTTTAGATCCTTGTCAGAATAAAATGCAGGAATGATAAGCATGACGATTACTTTTTTATCAACACTTTTAAATATAGCTAAAAAAGCCATTTGAAAAATATTATCGTATTTGAATTGTACATGTAGAGGTTTTTACTGTACTTTGCCTTTACATTGTACTGTTGCCCTGCTCTCTTTTGTCTTATCTTAATGATGTAATTTATTTCCATTGTAATTGCAGGTGACACACGCAGCTATTTAGCTATGATTTAAATATGCATACCCCTCAGTTATATAAAAGTTTTATAGTGAGTCATCGCTTTTGCATTGGGTGGCCTTTTCAACCAATCCTAAAAACATGGTTTTATTTATTTTAGGACATAATGCCCCATTCACCAGCCTAGATAATTCAAGTAAACTCTCCTCTTCAAGTAAACTCTCCTCCCTCCTTAGCTTCCACTTATTTGTAGACATTTTAAGGCAGTATTGCTTACCCATGAAGCTATCACATTTGTGTATCACTTACACAAATGTATATATACATATATTCTATAATCTCATTCATTCCCATATTCCTTTAACTCTTCTATGTGTTTCAGTGTGTTTATTTGGGTCCCTGTTGAGTCTACTGAGATGTTGTGTCTTTGGACTTTGTCTCTTTCTTTCTGTGACTTAATGTTTCTGTATGAGGCTTCCTGTTGCTGACTGTTGCTTCATATTCGTGGACATGACCCTGTAAGCAACTAGATGTCATCAGTCCATAAGGCTTCATTACTTACTGTGGCTCCCCACCCCACTCAGACCAGCCTGAGACCAAAGTGTTCTTACTGGCAGATAATACATTAGATTGGATAAGATTAGATTTGTCCTCCATCGTGTGTTTTGTATATATATACTGTATATACATACATACATACATACATACATACATATGTACTGTACACTTGCATGTAATGATTTTCCAAAGTAAATCATATAGCATTGAAAGCTGAAACTCTTTGTTTGTATCTAACAAAGGAAGTAGGCAGCTAAGACTTCCTCTTTTCAAAGCGGCAGTAGGGAAAGGAAGTTGTTACTAAGGCAACATGAAAAGGGAGGGGTGTATTACAAGCACAGAAATCTACACACAATCTGAAATGGCTTCAGTCTACGCCTCTAACAAACCAGCAGCATGCTTGAAAATGCCTGAATTATAAATTACTTTGTATGACTGTATTTGATTCACAAGATACCACACACAAGATAACATGCATAAACATTTAACAATTTAAATCATAAAGGGGAATTCATTGATTGTTTGAAGATTAAAGAAGGAGAATCAAGCATGATTTAATAATTTAATCACTACTGGGATCTTCACACCATATTATGATTACACCACAATTGACTCTAAATAGTATCTATAATGAATGTAACTTTCTGTTGTTCTTCAGGGATGAGCACTACTATTCAGCAGGCTGGGTGTGCATCTTGTGATCGTCACATGAACTATTATAAAAGCAGAAGTAACGCTGGCAAAAAAATGTGGTCCACAGAAATTGTTGCCTCTTCAACACAAACCATTCCTGGCTAAACATACTGGTGACAGGGCAAATACCACAAATGAAAGCCACTCATTATGTGTATACCTGCCCAGGAAATAGGGCTTCCAAGCAAAACCGTCAGCTAGCATCAAACCTCTTTATACAGCTATCGTGCTGTCAATATTTCAACACAAGCTGCAAATCACAAGGCACCCTATTTCTGATGTCCCATTGTAATGACACTTCCACTTTGGGAGGAGCATTTGGAACGTTAGTTATTGTGTTGGTAATAATGTTTTTTTAGTCATTGTTTAGTAATTAATCATGAAATGATTTCATTTAACAGTAGGCCTACTACAACTTTCTTGAGCCCTCTCAATGGCAGATGTATGGCAGAGTATTGCCAACAAAAACTCCTGTGACACATTCTGATGCACTAGCCCTTAAAACTCAGATTGAGCTTCTGAGTTTCTCTCTGTGTAAATTATCACTCCGAGATGTATGTAGTGAGTTCACGAGTCATGTAACATGGGAGTGAAATAAAAATGTGTAACAAAACCTATTCAATTTTACCATACTGTAAATGTAACTTGTTTTCTGACAGAGGGAGATGGCAAAATGTGGTAGATGGAATAGATGGTCTGCAGGACTTTTCTGAGGTTGAAATTCTAGATCTATTCGGGACAATATAACAACTGCGAGATAACACCAGCCCACACACATTTCTATGGCAACGGTTGTGATAGTTGAATATTCTGCAGTTTTGACAGATGGGCAATATATATATATAAGTTATGTAATGAAACATGGGGGGGGGGGGGGGGCCCCCCCCCCCCCCCCCCCCCCACCCCACACCCCCCACCACCACCACCAC
>OMKQ01068555.1:0-12189 GCA_900302335.1 Phycis phycis | reverse complement strand
TAAAAGGAGGAAAAGGTCGGCTGGCGAAATCTCAGCTCTTCTCCGTTTTGGCACCGCAGTGGTGGAACGAGCTCCCTGCCAATGTCAGGACTGCAGAGTCACTCCCCATCTTCCGGAAGAGACTCAAAACCCACTTGTTCAGAGTTCACCTGAACCCTGCATAACAATCCTCATGCTCTTATTTGTTGTATGTCCTGGCACTTTAATCTTTACTCTTTGTAATTTGGCACTTTGATCGCTCTTTGTAATTCGGCACTTTGACCGCTCTTTGGAATTTGGCACTTCAGTCAGAGATGTTGTACACTAGCAATGGTTAATCTAGCACTTGAAATGCTTGAAACTTGTTGTGGTAACTTCGTACTGTATTAGCAGCAATGAAATGTTTCACCTTCTGATGACAAATGTACTCTTTGTAAGTCGCTTTGGATAAAAGCGTCTGCTAAATGCCCTAAATGTAAATGTAAATGTATACAACTCCTCCCTTTGAGAGTCAGCCATTCCCTCCCTTTAAGTGGTTACTATCACCTTAGTAGTCACTTCATACATTCACTAACTCCGCTTACCTTACATGCTATTTACTTCTATAGTGTATGCCAACATGTATGTATATCGATGTATATTGTTACATATGTTTATATTATATATTTACATTTATTCACTGTACCATACTGTTCTTCACTTCCACATTGTCTTTTCTTTCTTTTCCCGGAGTATTGTAATGAATGCAATTTCCCTCAGGGATCATTAAAGTATTTCTGTCTGTCTGTCCACTACATTTGTACATTCTGAGGTGAAGTATCATCATAAAAGATTAGAAACATGGCAATGCTTTACACCATGATGTTTTTTCATCCTTAACGCAAAAATGTGTGGCAAGCTCCTCCCCTAAAACCTGAGGTTAGGTTTTTGGAATGCATATGTTTACTTACATAAACACATACATTCCATATCCTTTACGATTGAGCTTTGGTTGTTGGACGCTAACAGCAGCATCGGCACCACTGAACTACCTTTGACCGCCGTGGCCATGTTGACCACCGTGGTCATTTTGACCACCCTAACCCTAACCTTATGACAGGTTAATAATCTCATTAGCTTCAGTATTTGATTGGGTTTATTAGTGAGTAAACACAGACAAAAACAGATGAATACCACATTTGTCTATCGTCACCAGTGATAAACAAAGTGTGTGGGGAAACAATCTTGAGCAGTATCATGTAGTATCAACAGTATCATGTCATGTCATGTCATTTGACCATTAGTAACTGCTTGACTTATGCATTCATTGATATCCGTTGAATTATAATGGGTCATCTTGATATATCAGTGGTTTAGAATATATATAAATAAAACAATATAGTTTTGGTTTCAGTCTTGCATGTCAAATCTTGTTAAAAAAGTACAAGGAAGAAATTTAGCTTTAGGGCTTTCTGCCAGAAAAGCTTGGTGACATATAAATAGCAAATTCCTATGTGGAGGAAGTCATGGTGGATGAATGGGTAAAGGACAGGACTAACACCCAGGAGTCATTTTTAGACTTACTTGACTTATTGTTTTCAGTTTTCAAATATTTGGTTAGGTTTAGGCAACATAACTACTTGCCCAGGTTTAGGGTTATGGTTTACTAAAAATTGACAATTGGCTTTTTGGTTACTGAAAAAGTTGAAGTACCAAGTTATTAGTTTGAAGTATCTCCGTTTTGGCACCGAAGTGGTGGAACGAGCTCCCCGCCAATGACAGGACTGCGGAGTCACTCCCCATCTTTCGGAAGAGACTCAAGACTCACTAGTTCAAAGTTCACCTGAACCCTGCAACCCCCCCTCCCCCATCTAGCACTTTAGAATTGCTCTTTGTATCTCAGCACTTCACAGTGGGACAGTGGCAATCCGGTGACGAAGTCTAATGAAATGTGGGACCAGGGACGGTGAGGCACAGGCAAAGGATGGAGCAGGCCAATAGGAGTCTGATGGGAAGGCTTGTGCTGGCTGCAGACTGGACAGGCCCCCACAAACTCTCAGGTGTCCTCCAGTGTGGCCCACCAGAACCTCTGCTGAACCATGTCGTTGGTTCACTGGATCCCTGGATGACAGATGAGTGGGGAATTGTGGTCCCACTGGAGGACGTCAGAGTGGTGGGCAGAGGGGACGAACATATGGTCAGGAGGGCTGACCTGGGCTGCAGGTCGACGGCACAGTCAAGGGGCGGTGCGGAGGTAGAGAGGTGGCTTTAGCCTTGCTGAAAACCTCTTGGAAGTCGTGGTACTCAACTGGGACCCCCTTCATATCAGGAGCGGGACTGGAGTAGGTGGTCGGCTGTGGAGCTGTGGACGCCTGCTTAAGGCACACTTGGTGGCAGGCGGGGCTCCAACCCAGGATGGATCCTGTCGACGAATCGATATTGGGGTTGTGACGGCAGAGCCAGGGGAAACCCAAGATGACCAGGAGTCAAGATGTGCAGCTAGATGGTCTCGTGGTGGTTGCCAAACAGAAGCATGCGCACAGGTGTCGTCAGGTGGGTGACTGTTTCCATGAGATGTCCATCAAGGGCGCTGGCAGGAGCTGGACGAGGAAGAGGAACCCGCTGGATGCCAAATTATCAAGCCAAATCCTTGTCAATAATGCTGATGTTGGAACGAGTCTGAGTGTGTGGGAACCCTCGGGCAGAAGCAGAGATTGTAGGAGACCAATTCGTTCTTCACGTAGTCCCCCAGGCCCAGCAGGAAGGCGTCACACTGCACTGCTGAGTTCCACTCACTCTGGCAAGCCCAGGTGGGGAAGTTAGGAAGGCAAATCTTTCAATTTAAAAAATCATGATGAAACTTTCCCCCATGATAGCCACCACACTTCAGTATGGAGTAACAGCATTAAATGACCGCTGCTCATTGCATAAGGTGGAAAAAAGGTGTGAGTTCAGGGGCCTTACTTTAACAAAGTTGACAATTGTCACTGTATTATTCAATACTTCAGTGAGACTGCATTCCCTTGGCAGCAAGTGCTTCTCTGTGGATGCTGCAGTGTGCCCAAGTGGCATCAGGAGCAACTGCTTGCACTCAAGTCACTACTCTGTTGTGTCTCCCCTTCATGGCTTTTGCACCATCTGTACAGGTTCAAACACATTTGGTCCATGTAAGTCCATGTGATTTTATGAGGCTGTCTAGTCGTCTAAAAATGTCCTGTCCGGTTCTCCTGGTTTCCAGCAGTTTGCAGAGGAGGATGTCTTCTTGAATTGAACCCCCATGAATATACCTGACGACTGTAAGTCGTAGTGAGTAGTTGCGAAGTAGTAGTTGTTTCAAACATCTGATGACATGTCACTTATGCGTTGTTACACAGTTGTCTTGTTTTGTTTATAAATGTCTGTGCAAGAGCAAAGGTTTCAACCTGTTATTAGACAGAAACTGGGCACATATGACGCAATGAGGCTACAAAGTCCTTATTCCCAGCGTACATGAACCTCATAGTAACAGTCTTCGTTATATTTGCGTCTCTTTGAGACTCATGCCCTTGCACTTTGAAACGCATTTCCACTGCATTTTTGTATTTATTTTAAGGCTGGGCAACGATTAAAAGTTTTTATTGCGTTAATCACATGAGTTCCTGTGATTAATAGCGATTAATCGTATTGTTATACACAAAATCCAATAATGAATTCAAAAGCAGCATTATTGGAAATGTACCACCATGTGAACGAAAGTGCCATAAATTTGTTGCGCAAACACTTAACATCAGCATTTTCTTATACAGTAGTAGTTAAATATAATGTAATAAATAAAATTAAATCTTCTTGTGAGTCTTGAGGGAATCTCATACCTGCCATCATTTGTTGTGATTCTGAGAACGTCCACTTCGATATAGCATTTGTTAGCTTCTCTTGTCTACTCTTCTGTTTATCTATACTTACTAGTCTGAAGCCTCGCTCCACTGTTTGTTTCGTTGAATGATTTGCTGGTATCAACTGAGTGTATTGCATTTAGGTGGTATTTCAGACTGGAAGTACTCCAGTAATAAGAAAATTCAACTTTGCAGTGGTTACAAATAACTTTGGCTCTGTCGACTGCGCTGTCTGGAAGAACCTTAACATGGAAATGGCCATGTAAAAGTTCCGTACCCTCTCCTTGTTTGCTTATCCCGCTTTACTGCCGCAGCAGTAAGCAACATACTAGGCTCTCTCACGATGGACTTTTACAAAATAAAAGCCAGTGAGCAACAGACTTTTGCAATAAGAAAATAAATAATATAAACTGTGTTAATGCGAGATAAAATAATTGTCGGCTATAATGAATTAATTAGTTAACACGATAATAACGCATTGCATTGCCCTAATTTATTTATTTTATTTTTATTCTTTTGTATTTTTGGTATTTTCTTTTATTTTTATTTTTTGTATTGAATTCATATGTATTTGTCACTTTTCTTATTTTCTTCATTATTTCCGTTTTCTTACTTAACATATATATTATACATTTAACATAACATTCATGGATTGTGTAGGTGGGATTATGTTCAGGCAAGGACCACCCTTACTGTTGTATATGACAAAGGAAGCAGAGAGTCAACCATGTAGCCGAATGGGAGTGGTTGTTGGGGTAAGAGCCGCAAATAAATTATTGAACATCGATGGTCTGGGTCTGTTTGGAACAAAGGACTCAGGAACTACACCTTCATTTTTATCTTCTTCAATACTGCGCACAAGGAAAGTGATACAATCAAAACTTTTAATCTGCTTTACTTCCAACTGGATTCAGCAAGAGCTAAGAGAGCACAAGCGTCACTCTAATTGGCTGGACTTAATTTTTACGATTTAGGGCCATGGCCATATTCAATTAGTGCCCAGCATAGGATAGACTGACTTTCATTGTGAAACACAAACGTGAATATCAGAGTAATCTCACAAGGTTAGCGAGGTTAATATGTATGGAACAAACATCAACCATAATGTGTTTGAGTAATGAAAAAAATTTGAAGGAATTTACCAATAACATACATGCAACTTCATGTAAAAAAATATATTTATTTATATTTACCTGCAGTGTGCTGACATGTATCGGTGTACCACCAGTGCCATTGATTGTGTTGTTAACTTTACCAAGGGTCTTCTTTCCTTCTTTCTCCTTCAAAGCTTTTTCCTTAGTAGCCATTTTTGCTTTCTCCTCTTCAATCAATTTTGGACTGTTTAACATCACCTGGAGATACAGAATTATTTATAAGACTTTAGCAACAGTAATGGGATATTTTTGTATTGCGTTATACATACTGAATAACCATTTCCCTAAGAAATTGTATACCAACAAAAACCAACGTTTGCTGCCAATATTGATGAAGTGCAAATGTAATAAACAAGCATATTTTTACGGGAAAAATCACCTGAACCACAGCGTATTCCACAAGTGAAGAAAATCCAAACAGCAGACATGTGATGAGCCAGATATCAATGGCTTTTACATAGGAAACCTTTGGAAGCTCTGAAGCCAATAGCATACTTTCACTGGACAGAGAAAGCACTGATAAAATACCTAAAAACAGAGATAATAGATTACTTTTTTGTGTTACTGTAAATCATATTTGTCCTTATATAACAAAAACACAGGAAATTGATACAAATATGTATTGGAATGAATGGAAGAAGTATCCAAAGCCATAGGAGAGCATGAATGAATACTATTATCTTTGTAAGGGTTTGTAAGAGTTTTATATGTCGCAAGGCTGAACAATAGTTTCAGTTACCTTGTCCATGGTTTGATGAACATCAGAATGGATGAGTTGGATAAGCACAGAGGATGGAAGGGTAGTGGATGGCTGGATGCGTGGATGGATAGATATAGATAGATAATCCCAAAGAGTAAAATAATGTTTTTTTGCATTGTAAATTCATTAAAATACTGCAAATGTATTTTTTTTCCAATTTATGTTCCATATTTATTGCTGCTACAACCAAAGCCTTTGTTCCTGAGATCAACATTAAAATATTGAAAGCATATGCGATCATTCAGGGTCTTATCAAAGAAGCATGTCATTTACATACATTAAATGGGCTTATACCATGGCCAGTGAAAATATAATGTTGAGAGGTGTGGATTATTTTCAGAACAGCACAGCAAGAAACTCATTACTGTTAAAAAATAAGATTTTTTAAAGAAATGTGCAACATTTCCCTATCACACTCACATCAGCATGCCAATGTTCCATTAGATAAAACAACCTCATAACAAACTCTACTCTACTAAAATTCTAGCATTTAACAAAATAGCAAAAATAAAGTATTCTGCTTCACGACTGTTATATATATCCTCAAAAATAATGTTCCTTCTACTCTGGCATTTGCTTTGTCAGATTATGTTTCAGAACAAAAACTTGGTTAGAAAAACATGCTTACAAAGCATTTTTGTGCATAGGTGTGCATATATGTATTTATTCTTTTTAAGAAAGCTAAAGGAATCTACCTAACGATTCTCAGATGGGACTACATTTAGAAAGCTTTCCATTGCCAGATCAGATCTCCAGTAAGGCGATTTCATTCTGTATATCTATGTTATCCTTAATCAGTCCTAAAGTCAGTCCTAGTCAGTCCTACATGTCTCTGTTGGTCCTTGTGTTTTTAGGAACAAGTCAAGTTCTGGTTGGTTGGTCGATTAATTAGACCAAATTGTCATTGGTCGGACAATTGCTGGTGTTACTTTCAGAAGGAAAAAAGCGCTTTTTAATCCATTATTTTCGGGGTCCGGAAGGCCATGTACAGAACATATATTTTATTTTTGAGTGATAGGCTATATCATGTTTAAAATAACATTAATTATGAACAAGAACAATAGTCAAGGCTCTGTATTTTCAGTTTGAACAATTGTATGGTTTTATAGACAATAAGACAGGAGGTCAAAACACCCTGATCTTCACGACTTTGAACTCACCTAACTTAAGACTGCTAGTCCTAACTTGTTGAACATTTACTCGGCACCAAACTAATTGACACCATGTCAGGTGTCAAGTGGAACGAGCTCCCTGCCAATGTCAGGACTGCAGTCAGTCCCCATCTTCTGGAAGAGACCCAAGACTCACTTGTTCAGTGTCCACCTGAACCCTGCATAACATCCATCCAAAAAAAAAAAACCTACCCTCATGCTCTTATATGTTGTACGTCTTGGCACTTTAATCACTCTTTGTAACTTGGCACTTAGCCAGAAATGCGGTATACTAGCAATGGTTAACCTAGCAATTGAAATACTTGAAGCAAACTCATTATTTGTTAATGATTTGCAAGTGGCCGTGGTATAAGCAGGATAATCTATCCCTATGTATGCTGTGCAAAGGGCATTCCTTAGTTAGGATTATCCCTTACTAATGGTCCTCTGTGATCATCATCAATTTTGTGGTATTAATGATATACATCCTTTTTTTGATCAAAGAGAAATTCACATTACATTCTGCAAATCTAGGAAATTCACACATACATCCATACAAAATGTATGGTCAAACAATGCATTTTAACTTATTAATGTATGAGTAAAATAACATGATATATTTCATGGGATCTATTTGATAACATTGTACTCAATTACATGTAAACCTATTGTTGTTCTAATGGGAATTTAAAGCTGTATATTTCTCAATATGTTATTATGTTTTTGTATATCTTACCTAATGGTACCCTCGCAGCTGAGGCATCAGGGTTGATCCAGAATGACAACCAGGACAACACGACAATTAACAAAGTGGGAGCATAGACACCCATCAAATAAAAGCCAACTTGCCGACGCAACGTGAAGATCACCTCAACACAGGTGTAGTATCCTATAAATATAGAGACTTGCTTGAGAAAAACATGAACGTGTCGGAAACATGTCAGTCAAACAGTAAATTGTATTTTTACTAATAAACTTAAACAAAAAATAATGTTACCCCACAGAGATTCTCTGAGTGAAGAGACCACCATCAACAACATATTCATCCTGACTGAGCCACGGGGGTCAGTTGGCATGGATCATTCTTTAGGACACACCACCTGTGGGTGGCTGTGCACAGTATAAGAGCACCTCTGCATACAGCGCTCAATAATTATATTTGATGGAACGAGCCTCAGAGCAGCCTCAAGTTGGAGAAAGTGTCTCTTCACTCAGAGCACATGGATAACCTCACGGTCACCTTGAATTCTCTATCGTATCTCTCCACCAGAGACACATTCATGTATGGGGACCATTAAGACACACCGTGGAAAGACGCAGGTCTAACTATTCTTTCAGTAAATGCTGCCTTAAACCATGCATAAGTGCAAACCCTGTTCCTTGTGTATGCTAGCAGTGCCTAAAGCCCATGGAAAACAAAGTATATGTTTATAAGTCAAGTCATATAAGTCAAGTGGAACGAGCTCCCTGCCAATGTCAGGACTGCAGAGTCACTCCCCATCTTCTGGAAGAGACTCAAGACTCACTTGTTCAGTGTCCACCTGAACCCTGCATAACATCCATCCAAAAAAAAAAAACCTACCCTCATGCTCTTATGAAATAATATGAAAATAATCACTCATAATACATACTTGTAAGACAGCAAGCAACTTTGGGCACTGCTTTCTCAAACTCTGGCAGAAGACGCTACCAAAAAGCTTGCCAGCCTTGCAAGATGCTACACATTATATTCTAGATAAATGTAGCGGTCACTCAATTCCAGCAGAAAATATTAAATGACAAATATTTAAGACTATGACTCAAACGAGGTCTCTTGTAGTTCTGCAACAATTTACAGATCCCAAGATGGGATTGCAGTCTCATATATATTGTATATACATTATATCATATATATATATATATATGTATTGTATAATACATTATCTCTCTGTAGTGCAAACACTATATCACAATGTTATTAAAGTATACTAAAAAGGAATTACTAACCTGTTCCTTGGTAGAATTTTGTGCAGTTTCCATATTTAATGTCTTCTTGTTTGATGTCAAACTGTGGCAATGCAATTTCATCCATCTGAACAGGATCAGACTGCCACATGAAAACTAGATCGCTTGTCGTATAACCAACTATGAAAAGAAAACATAAAATACATCATAAAATTAAGTTAAGCATTCCATTCAATTCACCCATGAGGTTATTTTAAGGGACAGTGACCCCACAATCATTGGTTTTGTTAAAACTTTGTCAGCATAGTGCCATTTTGCCACTGTTATCATCAGTTTGTGAAGGTTCCACTCTGCTCCTAGTGCAGGTAGCGTTTTTTTATGATGTTGAGATGTCTTTTAGTTTGCTCTTTGACATCACAACAAAGGGACAGTGGCGGCGAGGTGTGTATGGATGTGTGGCGCTATGTCTGGGCAGTGGTTACATTTTGTCTGTTATACCATGGCCAGTGAAAATATAATGTTGAGAGGTGTGGATTATTTTCAGAACAGCACAGCAAGAAACTCATCACTGTTAAAAAATATGATTTTTTAAAGAAATGTGCAACATTTCCCTCTCACACTCACATCAGCATGCCAATGTTCCATTAGATAGAGTTGCATGATAGTTGCTGTTGGTGAGTACATAAGGAATTAGAACTTGTGCTGTAGCTATTCAGTTGATAGAGCTAACTCATATAGTTAGTAGTCACTCTCTGCTGTTGTTGCTGTTGTTGCTGTTGAACAATAGGACTACTAGTGGCCACTCAAGGTGTTAATCAGTAAATTTTGGCCTCTCAGACGTAAACAATAGCCTTGATTGCTGGGTGGAGCTATGAGTGCACGATTAGCTTCCCTACAGATAAGTGCTAGTGTTCCTAGCAGTGGTCAGCGGTAGCGTCAGGACCGGTCGAACAAAGACTGAGGGAGTCTATGGAAGTCCCTCGAGGAAGCCCTCTAAAGACCACTGCTAACCATAACCCTACTATATTGCATTGTGTATTGTAGCCATGTGTGTAACCCCTATCCCCATCAGGACATCTACACTGTAAAAACGAAAACTTAAAATTGTTGGTTTATGGCTCATTATGATTTCTGTGTAAGATGAATATAAAACATTAAGTATCCATGTCAACTTTGCAATGTTATTTAATCCAACCAACAATGTTGAGTTTTGGGTCAAGAGTTGGGCTCACTGTAGTATCTTCATTAGCAAGACACACAAGTTTAAGTCAGACTCGGTTTGAGGCTGGGCCAACTACAGTGGACATGCGCATTTTCGACACATTTCGACACAAAAAACAGGGTTTATAACGGAATTTTCAGGGGTTTAACCTACAAGGCTACTCCCTCCATGTTGGACCAGCTTTCTCTGACGGTGAGTATTTCCGCAAAGAAACTGTTTAAGTTACTCTGTATTGTTGTAAATATAATTCGCGATTGTTTTGGCTATGCATGTAGTCACAAGTTTTATATTATTATTTTGGGGCTTTGGAGATCGTTGTTATATTAGCAAGAAAGCTAGCTAGCCTCTTCAACCCAAAAGTCCTCCATACGGGGGACAGTGTGAGATGCACCACAGGCCAGCGTTGATCGCATTGCCACCCAAACAAAACATAGTTCAATCCCCAAGCAATTATATGGGCATGTAACAAAAACACGGTAACTTTTTCCCACCTAGGCTTATAAACAAACTAAAATGAAGCATTTGGGAAAAAAATCAATTAAAAAATCGTAAAACAAAAAATTCCGATACTTATGTGAATCGATTTTTTTCTCCCACCCTAATACAGCATACACTTAAGATGATCATCTAATGTTGGTAATACAATGACTTTGGATCTCACAGTACCTCATACACCCCATTTAAAACAGTCCACCTATTCCTTTACAATCATTAGATAAACATGTGAACTCTGTTGAAGGGTGACACAAGTGATTCCTATAAACTCAACAGCAATTATTTACAGTAGTATTTTAACTTGAAATAAATGTTTTAATACTGAAATGTGATTCTGCTTTTGTGTTCAACAGATCTGTGCAGAGTTCTACCGTGTCACCACCAAGGAGCTATTGGGGACCTTCAGGTCAGCCTCAGAGGAGTACTCTCGCCTGCTGAGTGCCTGCTGTGCCAGGACGGGTTCCATTGGTCAACAAATGGAAAAACTAGTTGACAAGCTTGATCACCAGGTAGACTGATCCCTTGAGATCAATTAAAATGTTTATTATTGGAATTTACATATCTGTGGCTCAGTCTCAAATGTTTGCTCTTAGGAGGCAACACCACTTATGTAATAATAGAGTTGGTCACTTCTCTGACAAGTACCGTAAATTCCGGACTATAAGCCGCTACTTTTTTTCCACACTTTTTCCACACTGCGGCTTATTCTATGGTGCGGCCTATTCATTGTTTTTTTTGTGGCGCCAAAAATATTTTGCCAAGCACAGTAGACCAATCAAATTGATGAGTAGTTTACAAAGGTCCAATGAAATTGTATGATAAATCAAGCGCACTTTCACAACTATTGTAAATCAGTCATTTGTACTCACCCTCATCAACATGGAAAATACGAGAAGAAAAGCGTATGATGCAGCTTTTAAATTAAAGGCGATCACTCTGGCGGTTGAAGAAGGAAATCGAGCTGCCGCATGTAATCTTGGCATAAATTAATCGATGGTGAGAAGGTGGCGACGCCAGCGTGAAGAACTGAGCCAATGCAAAAAGACGATGAAAGCTTTCAGAGGTAATCATAGCAGATGGCCTGAGCTTGAAAACATTCTGGAAGACTGGGTTAACACACAGAGAGCAGGCGGCCGCGGTGTTTCCACTGTGCAGATCAGACTGAAGGCTAAAGCAATTGCCACCGAGATGAAAATAGAAGATTTTAGAGGTGGGCCATCGTGGTGTTTTAGATTTATGAAAAGGAAAGGTCTGTCCGTTAGGGCACGCACGACTTTGTGTCAAACTTTCTAACTTCCACACATTCACTCAAACAAAGATAGCGGAGAATTCCATCGGGCCAGATGATACCATAAATATGGATGAAGTACCTCTGACGTTTGACCTGCCTCTCACTCGGACTGTAAATAAAAAAGGTGACTCGTCCATCACACTGAAAACAAGCGGCCATGAGAGAACGCATTTTACCTGTGTTCTGAGCTGCACAGCATCTGGACTAAAGCTTCCACCGATGGTGATTTTTAAGCGGCTGACAATGCCAAAGGAAAAATTCCCAAAAGAAATCGTGGTGAAAGTAAATAAGAAAGGTTGGATGATGGAGAGCCTAATGAAGGATTGGCTCAGTGAGTGCTAC
>OMKQ01068539.1:0-12049 GCA_900302335.1 Phycis phycis | reverse complement strand
GCTCGGTTGTGATGTTAAACGGTGGGGCCCCCACCCACGCGGCGCAGTGCGATAAATCACTCAACGCAACGAGGGTCAATTAGGAGCCGGAGACAGTCGGCGTAGCTCCCTCCAGGACCCAGCTTGGCACCCTGCCCGGGAATACAGTAGCACTGTGGCACTTGGGGGGCGCTAGAACATGGCTGTCATCCATCAGGAGGCAGAAGTACATCATGAGTCCTGATTGGTTGGGGGGGGGATAATGTAAAGCATGACTGCATGGACGGTCCATCACTCTTGGTACTCGGTTGGACTTTGGATGGGAGGATGTTGTTGCAGTGGGGAATGATGGCAGCCCTTTAGAAACTGCTTAGTGGGGGAGTTCGGGAGCTTCTCATGAATCATCACATCTTCTCCAGAAGTCTGTTGAACTCTTGAGAATTATCAAGACTTACTCAAGAATTCGGACCGATATGGAAGGAATAACCTTAAGCTCCTAGTCTGCCCTACCACATTTTCAACGTGATTCATAATTGATATGGTTGGGTGGCTGCTATTATCACGCCTCTGGATTCGTATCAATAGTGTAGTGTAGTGTTGAGCTGTTGCAGGGTTGCAGGGGTCAGAGAGGTTTGTTTTGCTGTTGTTTCCCTCCCGTTTTCCTGTGGTGCGTAACGCTGCTGACTCAGAGGAAGACCTTCAGCTTCTGTTAGCCTCATGTGGTCAGCATACCTCACGGAAAAGCACAAGGCTGTGTGTGTGTGTGTGTGTGTGTGTGCGTGTCCTACTTTAACTTTAGCCTGTGCTGTTTGTGGGGAGGTTATGTCCACTGACTATAAATCATATTCTTTCCTGCTCCTTTACTTCAACACTATCAATAAACGTGATCCAAGTAGAATAATATAAAGTATATTGCAACACTTATGGAATAACAAAAGGCGACCGAACAAAACTCTGTCTCGACATCATACAGACACGTTAAATTTGTTCTAAATTAAATCCGTACTAAATATGTAATGGCACGCAGGTTGGAAGTGCGGCCACTTTACACCACCTTTCACCCTACCCACACCCTACCCCACCTCCACCCTCTCCAGGACGAGTACCTGAACGAGGAGGTGGACGCGCGGATGATCGAGTACGAAGACAACCGTCCCCTGCTGGACATGTTCCTCCAGAAGCCCATGGGCATGCTGTCCCTGCTGGACGAGGAGAGCCGCTTCCCACAGGCCACCGACCAGACCCTCGTAGGTAAGACCCCCACCAGGCCACAGACCAGACCCTCGTAGGTAAGACCCCCGCCAGGCCACAGACAAGACCCTCGTAGATAAGACCCCCGCCAGGCCACAGACCAGACCCTCGTAGGTAAGACCCCCGCCAGGCCACAGACCAGACCCTCGTAGGTAAGACCCCCGCCAGGCCACAGACCAGACCCTCGTAGGTAAGACCCCCGCCAGGCCACCGACCAGACCCTCGTAGGGAAGAGCCCTGCCAGGCCACAGACCAGACCCTTGTGGGTAAGACCCCTAACCAGGCCACCAGTTAACCCTGTGTGTGTAATTCTGTGATTTCTTGCTTTGTAGAGAAATTTGAAGATAATCTGAAATCCAAAAACTTCTGGAGACCCATGAGGGTGGACCTCGGCTTCGGTATCAACCACTATGCCGGAAAGGTGATATATCTGTCTGCCTGCATGTGTCTCTGCCTGACTGTCTACCTGTCTGTCTGCCTAACTGTCTGTCTGTCTGCCTACCTGTCTGTCTGCCTGACTGTCTGTCTACCTGACTGTCTACCTTTCTGTCTGCCTTTCTCTCTGTATGTATGTCTGTCTGCCAGTCTATCTGCCTGCCTTTGTCTGCATTTATGTGTACCTGTCTGTCTCGTCTTTCCATCTTCTTGCCTCTCTCTCTCTCTCTCTCTCTCTCTCTCTCTTAATTGTCTTTCATTCAAAATCATGGCATACGCATGTGCAAGATGTCTTGCTGGAGTGAAGTTAAACTCTATGGGGTTCTGCTTTGTATTGTTTTGTGTTGACCTTTCCCTCCTCCCAGGTGATCTACAACACTAGCGGGTTCCTGGCAAAGAACCGCGACATGCTGCCAGCGGACATCATTCTGCTTCTCCGGTCTTCAGAGAACCTGCTCGTCAGCAAACTGGTCACCCACCCCCTCACCAAAACAGGTGAGCTCATTAACTGCGTTTGAATAAATGCAATCTTTTTTCACGTTTCTTTTTTTCTAATGACTTCACTATGTATTTCTTTTTTTATCTTCTTATTTTCCTTTTTTTTACTATCACTGAAATGTGTTTATAATTTCTTTATAATTTCTACTACTGTCTTGTACTTTCTGCTGTGACACCCAAATTTCCCTTTTGGGAAAATGATCCTGCGTCTATATCTTCTTCATGGCCCATGACGCCTGCCTATTTTTGTGGTCGTCTGTGTTAATTTCCATAAGCCGACTATCATCCGTGTTCTGTGTTGTCGTGTGTTTGTTTCCTAGGAAACCTGGCCCACACCAAGGGGAAGGGTGCCCTCATGATGCAAGGGCCCCGGACCCCAAACCGCACCATGAACTTCACCAAGGTGGGCCTCCTGTTCTGAGCCCTGTGACACGATGTTCACACGTTCATACTCTTTCATCGAGTTGTTCAGGAACAACGCCTACGGGTCGGCTGTGTACAGCGGGAGCGATTCCAGAACCTGACCGACATGTCCCGTTATCATCCCTACCCTCTTGTCCCTTGAAAACACACCACTGGTCTTGTCTTCCCTGTTACCAGTTTCGACTTTGTTTGTTGTAAGATTACATACAGTGTTGTTGTCTTGCTGGTTTGCTGTTTGCTACTTATTAAAAAAAAAGCACAAATTTCGTTAAAAAACATGCCAAGGTAAACACAGAAAATATGTGCCGGAAATATAGTCTTGTTCTTCTAGTCCAGAGTCGAGGCTTGAATTCTTCTTTTCTTCTTTCTGTTTTTCTTCATCTCTCTGTTTTCCTTGAAGATGGGCCTTGTGTTTTGCAGCGAGGTAATGGTACCATAGTCTAGCCTTGTGTCCCTTGCAGTCCCTGTTAGAATAAATCCCCCTGTGTCATTTGTACTTAAGGAGAAGATCCTCATCGTTAGAAGCAGCGTGGATAGAAACAACCTGTTAGCATGTGGTTAACAGGTTTGTGTTTGAGCAGGTTTGAGCGAGCTGCTTGGTTACACTCTAGGTAGCCGTAGCCTTTTTTGGCATCAAATACATTGCGGTATGCAAATGATCCAGCTAGCAGAGTGGTGGTTGAGTTACTTTCATGTGTTAATCAACACGTTAATTGAACCCTTGCTCACCACTGTCACTCTAATGGATTCATTCGATCCTAGAAATGTTCTTATGCTAATGCTGCCCGCTATTTTTAGCTTCCGGGAGCTAACTTAATCAAATGTTAAAGGAAGGTTTTTACATCGTCAATATTGAAACCCAAGCATGAGAACTCTGTTTGTTGGCTTCAAAGGGGGACTTATCAAGAAGTAGCACCATAATTGTGATTACTATCCAACAATCCTCTCCTCTAAATCAGGGACTCAATTTGTTCACCTAAAAGCAAAAGAAAGTAGTGAAATAGAAATCAACAGTTATATTTTATGGTTGTGAATATATTACCATAAATCAGCATTTTTAAGAGGACCCTTGCAGAAAGCCCCTTGAACAATTCCCAGGCCCCCAGCAAAACAGTTCCCATAAACTCTCATAAATAGATGTAGTGGTGTGCATAAAGTACACAGTAAATGAGAGTGTGGTTAACACTATGTATTTATGATTTTACAAATATAAGGCTGCATAATTTGTACGTGTAATTTACCGTTTTTTTGTTTGTAAACCATATTGTAACTATTTGGTGAGTATTTGAATTGACATGAGATAGAATGCAGTACAATAGAGTAGAGCAGCGTAAAGTAGAGTAGAGCAAAGCAGAGTACAGTAGAATTGACCAGAATAGAATCGAATAGACATTATATGCGGAATATACATTTGACTGTTGAGACTCTTTTCGTTTATGCATTTCATGCATTTCTTTTGCAGCCTTCTTGGAAATTAACTCTCACGCCTGAAAAAAAGCCCTTGCTCTCTCAGCTCCCCGACACCTCGGTACAAACAGACACGGTGATTGGCGGGTTAAGAAAATAAATGAAATATTACAACATCAAACGCTTTGATCAAACGATGGTTTGACAATCAAAATGGAAATCAGGCCTAAGACATCAAGCAGAATTGTCACTTTCAAACGATCATCAAAGAAATCAATTGGACGAGATACGTGATGATGTATGGTTGCTTCGGTCCATCGACAAGATGTGTTTTATTGCTATTTTTTTTTTAAGAAATAGTGTTCAAAAGTAATGGCAAAGGCCGTCCACTAAACTATAACCGATAACCCCTCATGAACTCATGCATTACATGTTCCTCTGTCATTTTTCCTTTTCAATAGATAGATCATACATAATAATAGATGCTAATCATACAAGTCTTTATTTAAGTAATATCATTGTTGGGGTTATTTAGTTTAGTTTCATTTATTAATGGGTTTATATATATATACATCTACATCTGTATATAGTAGTTAAATGTTTGTTTACCTTCATTTATATTTATAGTAGTTAATGTTTATGTTTAGCTCATTGTCTTGTGTCAGCTGTATGTCCAGTCCATGTCTGTACATTGAGAGCATTGGAAAATTCTGTGTTTGTTTGTGAACATACTTGGTGAATAAAGCTGATTCTGATTCTGATTATTATCAGGGAGAATCAGGAGAAGCCGCCCACCACCCGAGGGAGACCACCAACATGAGGACCCACACTGTGTCCTCCTATTTCAGAGTAAGACGTTATTCTATTAAAGCGCAAGAACAACACTGAAACCAAACAGCGGCAGCAGTGCCCTCTCTGGTCAAACACAGCATGCTGTAGTCACCCGCATGTCATTTCAGCTAGCGAGAAACCAAGATGGACGCTGTTCCTTTGGCTTAGTTTTCAGTGTTATGTCACTCTGTACAGCTTGTGCAACTGAGGTTTCTGTTTCAAGCCACAATGCATGAAAATAAAAACAAAAAAGCCTTTGAAATGGTACATGAAAAAAGTATGATATGTTTGCAATTCTTGATGATACAGCCACAAATCAAAAGCACAACATTCATTTTTTCTTTCTAGTACTCTCTGATGGACCTGCTGTCCAAGATGGTGTCTGGCCAGCCCCACTTTGTGCGCTGTATCAAGCCCAACAACGACCGCCAGGCCAACAGGTTTGACCGGGAAAAAGTCCTGGTCCAGCTGCGCTACACCGGTGTGCTTGAAACCGCCAAGATCCGTCGCCAGGGCTACTCCCACCGAATCCTCTTTGCCAATTTCATCACGAGGTTAGCTAGCCAGCTACTTTGAAGCATAGGTTAGCTGAAAGCTAAGCGGCTTAAAAAGTAATGTTAGTTAGCTAGCATAAACAACATTGTTATTTTATGTTGTTCGACAAATATTAAACAAATCACAGAAAATCTGAAAATATAATGACGATGTGATGCAAATCCGATATACATACACATTGTCAAAGCTTTGCTACTTGTTTTTTGTAACAGGTACAATATCCTGGCGTTCCGTGCCAACGAAGACCCACCTCCCACACCAGAGAGCTGCACTGCCATCCTAGAGAAGGCTAAGCTGGAGAACTGGGCCATGGGGAAGACTAAGGTGAACACCCCCCCCCCTCCAAAATGTGTTAATTTGAGTGTCAGAACACTTATATAATATAATATATAATATAATTTATTATAATTGTGTTTGTATTATGTGGATCCTGTTTCTCTAGGTGTTCCTCAAGTACTACCACGTAGAACATCTGAACCTGGTGGTTCAGCGGGCCTCCGACCGGATTGTTCTGGTCCAGGCCTGTGTCCGTGGCTGGCTGGGGGCCAAGAGGTACCAGAGAACCCTGGCTCAGCGGGAGCAGAGCGCCCTGGTTCTGCAGTCTGGTCAGTACCATGTAACAAGCTAATATTAAGCTCCAATTAAAATTATGTTTTGAACATTTTAGTCACTAAGTCATTATTATTGAAATGTTAGATTTTTTTTATCAAACATAGCCTGGCTACTAACAATAATACAAATCATTTGAATAAAATATTTTTTGCCATAAACTTCTCAGCTTACCGAGGATATCAAGTTCGCAAAAAAGTTGCGGGCGACAAGACCCAAGCACAACTTGAGGACTTCATTGTCAAGTTTCAGGCGGGTATGGACAACGTCAATCACTCCCTCTATGGCACAGGTCACACAGCCATACACCAACTTAACAATTGGCAGTGCTGGACGAGCCCTAGCAAGCTTTTGCCCTAGCAAGGTGCTTGTTAGGACTTCAGCCTAAAGACTTTCAAATGCCACACCTCCCTAAGCAGCCATACCCATGTAGATGTGTAGTTCACAGTTTTCTGTTTGTCATATTTCTCATCAGTTTGCAGAGGCTACCTGGCAAAGAAGAAGTACAAGGCAATGATGGACGAGAAGAACCAAGCTGCAACCAAGATCCAGGCCCGCTACCGAGGCCATCGAGACAGGAAGAGCTTACAAAGGAAGAAGTGAGGATATCATTGAAATAAATGCATAAACTGCTGTTTTGTTTATTACTATTGCCGTTGTACACAATTGATATTCAATAAGCCATAGTTCATATTTTATTCAATAAGCCATTGTTCATATTTTACCAAAACATTGACTGGAAACAAAGACACCATTCGGGACACCTTGGTTTTGCTCTCCACAGGGAGGCCAAGGAAAAGGAGCAAGAGGGGGAGACGCCCATCAAGGAGGAAGGGGAGCAGCAAAAGGAGGAACAGGTGGCCGTGGAACAGAAAGAACAAACGGCGGTTGAAGCAGAGACGGCGGAGGGCTCGGACGAGAGCGCCCCTGCTCCAACGGATGACTCACCGGCCGCAGGGGACGAAGAGGCCAAGGCCGCCGTGGTCCTCCAGAGTAACTACCGCGGGTACCGAGAGAGGAAGAAATTCAAGGAGCGCCATAAGACCCCGGACGGTGATACCACGGAGAGCGATGGCGGAACAAAGGAGGAGGAGCAAGGGAGCACTGAAGGCGGAACAGATGCCGCGAATGGAGCGGAGGAGGAGGAGAAGACTGTGGATGGGGAGGACAATGATGACAGTGACCACACCCAGGTGGCGGAGGAGGATGAGGAGGACGAGGTGAGCACTGTTGTGGGAGACGAGGAGACGGGGGAAGAGCAGTCTGCGGTGGATGAGGAGGTGCCAAAGGATGACGGGAGTGGAGAAGGACAGGCAGAAGGAGGTGCCATCACCGTTGAGGATGAAACCAAGGCGGCCACCGTCATCCAGAGCAACTTCAGGGGCCACCGAGAGAGGAAGAGGCTAGAGGAGGAGGGCAAAATCCCGGCCCGAAAAAAAAAAGAGGAAACTCCACCGGAGGAGAAGGCCGCACCCGAAACAGGGGACGTTGCCAGTGAAGACACAACCAAAGACGAGGCCTCAACCTCAGCCAAAGAAGAAGATGCGTCAACAGAAGTAGATGTGTCAGGAGTTGACATCCAGTTGGAGGACCCGGAAGAGGCCAGGGCAGCCGTGGTCATTCAGAGCAACTTCCGTGGTCACAAAGAACGCAAGAGGCTGCAGGAGGAAGGAAAAATCCCCAAGAAGAATCAGAACACAGAGCAAGTTCCCGCAGAACCTGCGGAAGGTGAGAGCACCGCACAGGAGGCGGAACCACCGGCGGAATCCGAGGCGGAACCGGTGGCAGAATCGGAGCCGGAACCGCCGGCAGAATTGGAGGCGGACCTCGCCGCGCAATTCCAGGGGGGTGAAGACGAAGTGAAGGCTGCCACAGTCATCCAAAGCAACTTCAGAGGCCATCGAGAACGGAAGAAGATGAAGGAAGAGAAAGAGGCCGTGGGTCAAGACGGTCAAGAGCCAGCGCCTTCGAAAGACCCTGAGGGAGACGGAGAGGCAAACAACGATGGGGAGGCACTGCAGACGGAGGCGCAGGATGCCATCGACGTGACCGACGTGGAGCTGGAGCGCAGGGATGAGGTCGACGCCGAGAAGGAGAGGCTGGAGGAGGAGCAGGCAGCTGTGAAGATCCAGAGCACCTACAGGGGATACAAGGACCGGAAGACCCTGAAGGCCAGTCAGGAGTCCGCGCAGCAAGACGCCAACGATTTCGAAGCGTTCTCGAAAGACGTAAGATGCCCTCGCCTTACTTTTTTGCATTTGACAAGGAAGCAACCAACTGCGGCGCTTGTGTAATGGCCTTTTCGTCTTCCACTCTTCTGTCGTTTCACGTCACAGGTTAGAAAGGCTTCTCAGGACTTTGCCAGTATCCAGGAGAAACTGAACGAGATCATCCTGAACCACCAGTCCACCGCCCAGAACAACGCGCTCTTCGTCAAACCGAGCGCCGCCAACGGCTTAATCCACAAAAGCTACTCATCAGGTAAAATAAGACACGTACCAAACTTTTAACATCAACAAACGGTGACTTTTTATCGACACAGGCAAGGTTCGATTTCACATATAGTTTGACATGTTTTCTTTCTTAGCTATTTTGAAACCAGCTATGTTTCATCAGATAACCAAATATGAATCCTTGATCGTCCCAGGAAAGAAAAATAATCCTTTCTTTACAGTCTGAAAGAGATGGCTTTGGAACAAAATAACAGAATAAACAAACAAATTCCAAACAAATCAACGACACCAGACACAGTCAGTATCTCCCACGTTCTCTCCCATCTGTCTCTCTTCCAGCTGTACGATTCATGTTCAGACGTTATTTAAACCCATTTCAATCCTGATGGATTCCCCTGTTCAACATTAGTGCTGGATGTGGCAGGGTAGTCTAGTGTCAAGGGAAGTTCAACTCCCAGTCCAAAGGCTCTGGGTTTGAATGTCGGCAGCCTAAGTTCTAGGCTTCTTACAGCATCATGCCCTCTAACCCCTACCTGCTCCTCCATGACATGAGTCTCTGACTTGATCGGGGGTCATCTTCGATAAAGGCCGTTGCTAGATAAATCCTAAATACAATAAGTCTGTGCGATTGTGGCTACATTCATGTTGATTTTAAGATAAGTTCATGTGCTCGCTCTTCCTGAACTCCTTTTGAAATGTCTTTGTTTGCCCCATGTTAAACGTGCAAACGGAATGGCTGAGCTCTCGTTTTGTCTCCTCACTGTACTGACGGTGTTATCGGGGGGGGGAATGTCTATTTTCGCTCTGGGATTCTTGATCTTTATCAGGTAAAAACCAAGAGATGTCAAGTAGCGAAACAGTAAACGTCCCCCTGACTGGTGTGTCATCAAAATAAAAGCCCCACCCCCGCAATCTATTGTGCATTTGATCTTCACAGGCGATATGTGTAATTGCTTTTGTGGGGGGTGGTGTGTGTGTGTTGTGTGTGAAGTTGCCTTCTTTGTGTGGCAGGCGAGATCGAGCTGGCTAGTTATTATTTAGAATGTAGCCCTTGTTTATCAGAGAAGATGACACATATTCATGTGGTAACATCAAATCTATCAAATAGTAATATGGTAAAATGGGTATTGTTATATTAAAGGCGATAAAATGAGATAAAACTAATAGATATTGGGAATGACCTGAGAATCATTACTCAATTCAACATTATGCTAGTTAGGCTGAAATAACTGGTTTAACCCCCCTTGAAATAAAGTTGAATAATATGATATCATAATATTACAATTATATTATAATAATTATATAATCAAACATGTACATGAAGTTATTTTTGCGTTGCACAAAAATAATTCTGACTACTAATACATTACAATCACTAAAATCATACATATATATACTGTACATACATATAATTTTTCTATTACAGTTGTGTACCCATTCACAAAGCTCTCAGAGCTTTGTAAACCTTTCTATATCCAGCCTCTTATGACCTTTTCAAGATGTTCATGAGAAGCATATCTCGCGTGTAACAAAATAAATAATATCATAAATAAGCTTGCGTTGTTTCCCCGCTGTTCAGCCCCGTCCTTGTTTTCCACATGCTTGTTTTACAACCATCAGCCTTATTCCCCTTGCGGACATCTTGGCTCCACAAGATGTCCGCCCGGGGAATAAGGCCATGTCCACACATCACTTCAGTTAAACCAACTACAGATGCTAACTTTTGAAACATGAGGGTGAAGCAAAGGTCCGCCGCCATATTGCTCCTCATGGCTAAAGGTCATGGAAAGGTTAATCACGTCACACGCACCGTGGCAGGATATTAATATGCGCCTCATTCGCTTATGAGATTTGGCCACTTCAACGCGACAATGGGGAGTGACCTTCTGCGATGACATGTTCAATAACGTTGCGTTTACCTGATAGATTATGTATTTAATTGATATTTGATTGATGAATTCTGTCAGTTGCTTGGAAACCGATTCACAATGATTTAAACTTGTGACTCGAAGGTCGTTGTAAAATATTAATGATGAATGTATGTGAAATCATGATTGTGATATGACACACGCACGGCACGCACGCACACACACACCCACACACAATCATACATGTGCTAATATACACCCACACATACCCTGAGGCAAACGTTGTTATTTTATCGCTAATGACAGCCATGATGGATTGCATCAGATCCAATATGGTGCGTATGAGGGCACAGTTTCCACTCCCCAGCTCCACCAAACGGCAGCTAGCTTCAGGGGTTCAATACTGCTCTGGATGTGGAGCAGTGTGGGTCACTGGCTGCATCGCGTCCGATCGAGGCAATCTATTTTAAATATTGTACCTTTGGAAAATCCTAACCGGCTGAAGCCTTAGGGTTAAGCTGGTGTGCATGCAGGGGGCAGGTCGATACGGACAACAGGGGTTGAAAAGGTCAAGCTAGTGTCAGTAATTAAATTGTGAGTTGTTTTGAAAAAGACACACGGACCACAGTGGCCATCGAGCGCGCGGCCCCTCTCGGTCCAGACACACGAGTCAAGGCGTCAATCCCTTCGGCGACGTCAATTCTGTTTTTTTCTCTGTTGTGGTTTTGTGGTGTCGGGGTTCCAGTCCAGCCCAAAGGTTCAAGGACCCCCCGTCGAACCCAGCCCCCGAAGACCCTTAACACCCCCGAGGAGTCTACCTACTACACCATGATCCACGTGAGTGCTCGGGACTCCAGACGTCAACAGATCTCAAATAGGAGAACCGCGGCAGGCGACCCCAGCAATGCCCCATCGAGCGCCTTCGTCCTTTCTAAAGTCGTCATCAAACAAGAAAGTCGTTTTTCTTTACCACCAAGAGCAGAAAGGGCTTTAGAATACTGCAACACAGATAACCACATGCATGGACGCTAAAGTAAAGTCATTCATTAATCGCAATGAAATAAGGATGCTAAAGTCTAAAATATCCCTTCATAAAGCTTCAACATGCACAAATTATGACAATGCTACACAGCTAGCACGTGTTGTAAATTGCGGCACTAACTGTTTTGTAAATTGCGGCACTAACTGTGTATTTTCCCGTCAGCGGTCCGTGCAGGACGGCAAGCGCCTGCCCAGGAAGGAGAGGTAAGCGCCTGAACCCTGCTCTGCTTCCACGCCGTGCTCCGAGGACTGTCTGCTGTGGTGGGAGTGGGCCGGGGGGGCCGGGGGGGCCGGGTGGAGCGAGAGAGGTTTGGTTGGGCCTGGCGGGGCGTGGGACCAATGCTCTGGGGTCAGGTGCCAGCTAGGCGCGTCGTCAGACCTGGGCATTCGAGGCTATAGCCCCGGATCTTTTGGGAATAGACCCGGATCTCTGTGCCGTCAAATAAAAAATAAAAAAACATAATAATGATGAAAATCAGTGGCGAAGCTTGACTTTTTGGGGTGGGCTCAAGCCCACCCAATCTTGCCTTAGCCCACCCTATCGTTTCGTCCTCAAATCTAATAGTCTAGACTATTAAAAAATATAGAATGTGTTGGATTGATAGATAAATAGATTTACCCCCCACCAGAATACATTCAGGATCTCCACCAGGTCACCCTTGAATGCAGCAGAATGCAGGAAATCACATCTACGATATA